>JAIEZT010000019.1:14110609-14178409 GCA_019594935.1 Periophthalmus modestus | reverse complement strand
CTCTATAACTGGATTTTTACTGTCTTCAAAAGTGAAAAACAGAACTAGAATATGCAGGATTACTAAAACATGTGTGAATGACTCTAATCATATAATGGTGTTCCATTACTAAAACAAAAAACACATGTAATGGAAATTAAAATTGTGTCATTATTTACCCTTTAGAAATAACACGGTCTCGTAACTAAATCTCATTTGGTTTGGTCGTCATAGGACAGTGTTAGAGAAAAACCTTTCATGTCAACCCCTTTTGTTCCCGTTTTGGTGGCATAGACTTGTTAAGAGGTGTGTAATGCAAGTGAAAAGTAGATGCAACCCCAGACCATACAGTGGGCTTTTCAATCCCTCCTATTGACCCCCTGAGGAGAGATCCAGCCTCCTGAAAAGTCTTCAGGAGCTGGTCTGACCACACCTCAGCAGAAGTTCACTAATCTCGTATTGTTTCTACTCCACATGCTACTTCACACCTTGTATTGAAATGTATGTCCTCTGGTCATCTCAAACTATATAAAACGGGTGTTTTCCAGCATTCGGGGTCTGACATAAGGGGGGATGAGATGCTGGTCGGACCTATTTCTTGCAAGAAATAAACTCATTGTCTTTGCTTCAACATCATCAGAGCCTGCAAAAGGAGTCTTATTTTCCACGACACACACATAAATGGACCGTTTAATAATTTTGGTCAATACAAAGCAAGCACAGTATAACAAATAAATAAAATTGCTATAATCATCTCACTACAGCTGTTGCGGCGGTTCAAAGAAATTCCCTTGTGGTAGCGCCACATGCCTCAGGACTGAGGGTGTGCTGTAGTGTGCGGTGGTGTGCGGTGTGTGCGGTGTCGGGTGTGCGGTGTTGTGCGGTGTGTGCGTGTGTGCGGTGTAACACAATAGCCCCATAATACTACGTGTAACTTGGGGTTAGACTTAAAAGAGCCGTTATATAAAGAACAACCAAGCACAACACTTCTGTTCACTAAATGTATATTTAGAGATGAGTTACACGGTTACTTTAAATTAAGTTACAATGCTGTCCTGACACTATTGGATGTGCACACTAAACCTCCGTCTACGTACGTCTATGGCCAAACTCGAGCCCTCTGCCTGAAGGGACGTGCTAGTGTTTAGCTTTAACACCAACACAGCTTTTTTTAATGAGGTGGAGGAACTCCCAGCATGAATAAACATGAATTGGTTTATAGTATAATTACGCTGGGCATGTTTTGTGGAGCCTCACTAATTGCAAAATGCAGTTACTGCGGTCTCTTGAGTCTTTGTGCGGTGTGATTGTTACAGTCTGATATATGATATTGTAATATTTCAGATGGCGCGACCATCCTACATTTTGGTCAAAATAAACTAGAGTTTAAATTTTAATATCGTCCCATCCCTTGATGTGTATTGCATCATGTCTCCCTAAACAAAGTACTTGACATTTCTTTAAAAGTGTTTCTATCAAAGTTAGCGGAAAATTATAACTTTTAAAATGCTAATCATGTACTAATTAGCCTCAGTTTAGCAAAAGCAATCTCCTGCCACCACGGGCTCTAGCACTACCCAATGATTAATTGCATTTGTGATATTACAAAATGCGATTACATAATTGCTCTTTCAGGTGCCACACTTGTGTCCTGTTCTCAGGTGAATGGACTGGCTCGCACTCAGACACTCAGTCAGTAAAATACAGAATATATAATATAGGTCTAACACAACACCAATACTCTTTCAGGAAAAAAATTAGCAGCACTAAAATTTCATGCATTGCTGGTTATTTTTTGCTTTATTGCAATCAAATCACAATATTGCAATTATGATTTTTGGCTAAATAATTTTGCCCTAATGGGCTTTTAACTTGATAGGACTCTTAACAGCCAAAAAGCCTGGTCATTGGTTTGATTTATTCTTACACAATCTGAGCACTGAACCGGCTTTCATCTTGGACTTGCGGGCAAGAAAGTCTAAAGCGGACTAGCTTTTGTGATGTGTCCTTCACTCCCTGTGCCTCCAAAAATAATTTAAGTGCATCAGCTTAAGGATTAGGAGTGTACAAAGACCAAAGAAGCTTAAAACTGTTATGTGGATCCTTGCTAGTCAAAAAAGGCTCGAGGGTCACGAGATTATGCAGCAGTTGGAGGTACAGTGGTCGCACTGCATCGCACAGTGCTCCGGACAGCGCAACACCTGGAAAGGGCCTTGATAGCATCGTGGTCTCTTTTTGGTATTAAAAGCTTTGTAATTATCCACAAAATAATAGTTCTGAGTTCATTTCAGCCTAAAAAAACAAAGACTACATATACCATAATCCTTCAAACTGTGTCACCCGTCAGATCTGCAGTTTGAGCAAATAGGATCACATGCTGCATGCTTTTCACACTCGCGTTAACAACAACAATAAGCAACACGTGGATGGTGTCGTTTGCAAAGACGTAGAAGAAGCCTTAGCTTAATTGAGACATATGCACCCTCTGGAAATACAAGCTCCAGAACAACTGGCTTGGCAAAACTCAACACTCAGAAATGTTCCTTAAATTCAAATAGTATAATAATATAATAAGTTCAGCCTGGGCAAAAAGATTTCAGAGCTGTTGTTAGCGCTGCCTGACAACATACAAGGTACAGTGCAAAACACACGAGGTACAGTGCAGAACACACGAGGTACAGTGCAGAACACACGAGGTACAGTGCAGAACACACGAGGTACAGTGCAGAACACACGAGGTACAGTGCAGAACACACGAGGTACAGTGCAGAACACACGAGGTACAGTGCAAAACACCTGAGGTACAGTGCAAAACACACGAGGTACAGTGCAGAACACACAGCCACACTGCAGAACACACAGCCAGCGATTCATGTACGTTTTCTGATGTTGACAAAAAAAGTAGAATAGAAACTTTACTGAACACTTTTATTGAGGCTCTACTTTGTGTTGTCTTACAAAGTGATTTACAGAACAAGAAAGTGTTAAAACTATACTATTCAAATGTAATTAAACATTTAGTTTACTATAGTTTGCACATTATTTTATTACTACTCCACGAGGCTGTTCACACTGGACTTGTTCTTAGCGTAAATGGTATTTTGCACTTTAGAAAAGGTATTGCTGAAAAATGAAGACAAATGGACTAGCTAATATGGCTGTTATACTTATTACTGTAAGCGCGTGGCTCAACATCATGAGCCTTTTTATAAAACCATGAGCGTTCACACACAATATCACAATGAATAATATCGTACCCGGAGGTTCATACTGAAATATCATACAGGAGATTTCATTCATTCATTATGGTCATTTTCACTGCCTCAAGTTTGTCCATTAGTTTTATTCTCTTACATATACATTAGTTTAAATGTGCTTGACAGAATTAGAAAGATATTAAAATCACAATACAACAAATCCACACAAACATAAATAATCACAAATAATCATCATAAAATTAACATTAAAAAGAGAAGACTGCAGAATAAAAACCTTTCAGTCATATGCACAGATAAATAGAACTGTTTGGAGCCTGTATTTAAACATTAAACAAGTAGAGACTTGTACATAGTTATAGTTAGTGTTGCCACGATACTAAAATGTAAAAACTATTTAAATACTAAGGAATAGACTCGACACTCAATACAGATTCTTATACAACAATGATAATAAAAAATTAAAAAAAAAAAAAAAAAACATTATTAGTCAATAGGCACTTTCTTTTATATTACCATGCTTATATCTAATCCCCTGCTCACACAGGTTCATAGTGGTCCATGAGTGTATACTAGTCTATGTGTCTTATACTTGTTCTGATACATATTTCATCTTTATTTATTTCGGACTCGTGGTCCATTTTAAAAAAAAGAAAACACAATAACAATACAGACAATATACATCTATGTTTTAAAAAAGACAACTATACCAATGTTTCCACATTCTAGATTGGTAGCGAATTGCACTGCATCTTATACTTGTAAGTGACTGTATAATTTCATTTTCTGACTTATTCAGTCTGTAGATAAACCTGTACATTAAAGTTCTCAGTACAGCTTGCAGTGTGTTCACTCCTGCTGTGACAAAACATTTCAGTCGCGCTAGTCCATCACATATCAAGATCATTCTAAACATATTCAGGAAAGCTTAATTTGTGCACTGTGAATATGACTGTTTTTAGTACTGATACTTGCTCAATCTAGTTAAGACATTAATGTTTGTATCGATTAGTGTTTGATTTTCCATCATTTTGACAACTTTAGTTATAGTTATAAAATGCAAATTATATTTAAGCTGAGATGTATGTAAAATGGTCTTTAAAATAGTAGTAACATGTAAAACGTGTTACTTAGTTATGTTTCAAATTCACCATACAATGAAACTACAGTGATGCAAATAAGTATTTGAAGACCCTGTGATTTTGCAAGTTCTCCCACTTAGAAATCATGGAGGGGTCTGAAATTTCCATGTCCATTGTGAGAGACATAATCTAAAAATCTGGAAATCACATTGTATGATTTTTAAATAATTTATTTCTATGTTACTGCTGCAAATAAGTCTTTGAACACCTGAAAAAAATCAATGTTAATATTTGGTACAGAAGCCTTTGTTTGCAATTACAGAGGTCAAACGTTTCCTGTAGTTTTTCACCAGGTTTATACACACTGCAGGAGGGATTTTGGCCCACTCCTTCACACAGATCTTCTCTAGATCAGTCAGGTTTCTGGGCTGTCGCTGAGAAACACAGAGTTTGAGCTCCCTCCAAAGATTTTCTATTTGGTTTAGGTCTGGAGACTGGCTAGGCCACTCCAGACCCTTGATATACTTCTTACGGAGCCACTCCTTGGTTATCCTGGCTGTGGCTTCGGGTCATTGTCATGTTGGAAAACCCAGCCACGACCCATCTTCAATGCTCTGAGGGAAGGAGGTTGTTCCCTAAAATCTCGCAATACATGGCCCCGGTCATCCTCTCCTTAATACACTGCAGTCGTCCTGTCCCATGTGCAGAAAAACACCCCAAAGCATGATGCTACCACCCTCATGCTTCAGTAGGGATGGTGTTGTTTGGATGGTCCTCATCATTCTTCTTCCTCCAAACATGGCAAGTGGAATTAAGACCAAACAGTTCTATTTTGGTCTCATCTGACCACATGACTTTCTCCCATGACTCCTCTGGATCATTCAAATGGTCATTGGCAAACTTAAGATAGGCCTGGACATGTGCTGGTTTAAGCAGGGGAATCTTCTGTGCCATGCATGATTTTAAACCTTGACATCTTAGTGTATTACTAATGGTAACTTGGAAACGGTGGGCCCAGCTCTTTTCAGGTCATTGACCAGCTCCTCCCGTGTAGTTCTGGGGATTCCTCACCTTTCTTAGGATCACTGAGACCCCCACGAGGTGAGATCTTGCATGGAGCCCCAGTCCAAGGGAAATTGACAGTCATGTTTAGCTTCTTTCCATTTTCTAATAATTGCTCAACAGTGGAACTTTTTTCACCAAACTGCTTGGTAATTGCCCCGTATCCCTTTCCAGCCTTATGGAAGTCTACAATTGTGTCTCTTGTGCATTTTGACAGTTGTTTTGGTCTTGACCATATTAGTAGTTGGAGTCTTACTGATTGTATGGGGGTGGACAGGTGTCTTATGCAGCTCAAACAGGTGCTTCTAATTTAGGATAATAAGCGGAGTGGAGGTGGACTTTTTAAAGGCGGACTGACAGGTCTTTGAGGGTCAGAATTCTAGCTGATAGACAGGTGTTCAAATGCTTATTTGCAGCAGTAACATGCAAATAAATTATTTTTAAAAACATGCAATGTGATTTCCAGATTTTCTTTTTTAGATTATGTCTCTCACACTGGACATGCACCTAAGATGAAAATTTCAGACACCGCCATGATTTGAAGTGGAGAGAATTTGCAAAATCGCAGAGTGTCAAATACTTATTTGCCTCACTGTAACCGTTTCAACAAACTGACAAAACAAAGACAAAACAAATGTAAAATGTGAAATAAAGTCACTACTCAAAACTCAATCAACAACAGAGCGGATTATAAGCGGTGCCTATCCTCACCGTCACCACTGCCCTCTGTGACGCTGTGTGCCTCCAAACAAAAGGATTAAAATGAATGCACTTAAATCCAGAGGCAGCCGAGCATCACACACAGAAACTGCCCTGCCTTTATTATCATGTTGTTGTGTATTTGGCAAGGTCAGAGAATGAGAGTTTAAAAGCATAGGGACTGAATGAGCTTTTCTGGTGAGGTTAGCGCTCTGAAGCTTAAATGTCAATACTTAAAGTGCATATGAGGTTTTATCATAGTTTTACATCAGTCAAGTGGCAGTTTGTGGGGCAAAAAAAAATTAAAATACAAGAATACAGGAGGTAGTGGTGAGTTTGAAAATGGAAAAAATGGAAAAAAAACTGAATCTGTCACCACACCATCAACAATGCAGGTAGAATTTACACACATGGAAGACATTTAAAGCTTCATTTAACAAAATAAAGGTGTTGTCTACATTATGATACAAGTTATGATTACACTTATAAAAATAGAGGACATGTTTGGCCATTGTTAACATTATGGTTGCTAGGTACCCAGTCAGTGTCCAACCAGGAAATAAAATTATAAACTTCACTAACATTCAAAAAATGCAAGATTTTTTTTTTTTTTTTTTACTATTTAATTATAATGCTGTTAATGTTATAGGAAAATGTGTTTTCTAACTTGTCTTCTTGACTTGATATGATGGTATTCTCAATAGCAATATTTGTAAAATGTAACCAAAAGAGAGGAATTGTGCCACTGCAATGGGAAGTACACGTAACTTGTTGGAACATTCTGAGGAACCCTATTTTAAAATTCTTTGGTAAAATCAGCTGATAGAGAGTCAAATTCCAGATGATTTCTGCTGGAGGGGTCATTATTCATCAGTAACTGGAACATACCTTTTCTACGCTTTTCACAATTGAGCAATACAGGATATTTACAGGAACTTTTTAGCTACTTTTTCTGCAAAAATATGACTATTACATGGTTTCGTGAAATACTACCTGTGGTAAAAAAAATGATCATCGTTTTACATCAGTTAAGTAGCAGTTTGTGAAGAAAAGTTGAGAAAAGTACAAAAATACAGGAAGTAGCAGATAGTTCTAAAACAGAATATCTCTACTATCTACTTATTTTGACGCATGGGCCATGATTCGATTTTATTTTCGATTTGGAAGAGGAGCCATCAGAAGAATAGAAACTTTTTACAATTATTTGCTGTATAAAACAGAACTTTTCAATAAAAAACACTATTAAGAGAATCTGGTACTATTATATATTCAATTAAATTTGTAATATGTAATATAAAGAAGAGAAAAAGGTAATATACTGAGACTTGAAAATGAGATGCAACTCCAACCTACCTCTGTACAGAGAAAATGTACATGGTAAAATGTATTTAAAAATGTAAAATAACAAGAGAGAGTGAATAATTGAGTAATTTTCAATGTCGCCCCCTCTTCTATTATTTATGTGTTTGTTTGTATTCATTTCATTTTTTTGTAACTTCACTGTAGTCTCCCTGTTCTCCCTTATACTGCTTTCATGTGGTCTACATGTGGTAAGTTGGGAGTTTATTGAGCTTTTGGTTTAATGATTTAGGCTACAGCTCTGAATGTTTAATCATTGAAAAAGTACTTGTCTCATAAGGAGCATGTGGTTTATGATGTGCTTCTTAGACATAAACATCACCATCAAATCTTTGTTTTCTGCATTTATTAATTTATTTTGATCATTTATATGACCAAAGGTCTGACAAAAAATGTGCTTTCCTCTTCTCTTTCTTGCCACTAAACATGTTATAAAGGCATAATAATGTTTACGCGGGTTGTTTACTAAGAGATAGTGTTTTTAAAAAGATCAAGATAACACAAGTCGTGGGCGAATTACAGTAAAATGATAAATACTAACTTGTCATATGCACTTTAAGTCTCTCAAGCTATACAAAGCTAATAGAATACCTCCAGGTTGCATTATACATCTTAGCACTTTCATTCTAAATCTAGTCACTTGTCATTTTGCTTAGAGCTTACCTTAAGGATTTCTCCACGCTTGAAGCTCAGCTCGTCGTCAGCGGTGGCTTTAAAATCGTATTTGGCTACGGCCTCCATGGTGGCGTGCGTGCTCTTGCGTGTGTGAACAAAGTGCTAGAAACAGGCTGCTGATGATGACCGAGTCTCTCCTCCCGTCTGTGACCCGTGGCTCTGGGCGAGGAGCTCACATACAGGTGTCAGCCTGTCACCTGTCAGCACAACAACAACACTGTGGTTAATAGGTTATGGAACTAAGGGGAATTCTTTAATCCTGGTTAGTGATTAAGATTAAGGCTGACTGATGTCACTAAATCAACAAAAAACAACTGCAACACTATAGACTATATTTACACTATATTTAATAGTTTAATGTAGTCCTTTACTCGATTATTGCTTAATCCGTCGTTGCCGTCTTGACCAATATATAACTAACCTAATCTAATTTACATAGATTATAAGGAGCAGAAAGGAGAAGTTAATGAGTGAGTTGGCATAAGATTTTGTATTTTTTAGTATTTAAATGCAGATTAAACTCACAATTCATAATCATTCATTGTCTTTATATAAATACATTGTTTCCTGGCACTTTTTCTGCATGAACAGTTACATGAACTCTAGTGCAGTTGTAGTCGTGTGAGTGCAGTTTGGGTCAGATACATAAAGATACTTTATAGTGTTGAGAGTTTTTGACACGCCCCCTTTTTAGTCGACTAATCCATTGAAAAAACATGTCTTTAGATGACAAAGAATTTTACTCAAATACAGCTCTAATATTTAATAATTTTGTCTCGATTTAGTCTGTGCTAAGTTTCAAATTTTCTAATATCATACAGCCCTCTTAAAAACTAATACTTTAAAAATAAAACTGATAATGAGATAAAGAATGTTCCGTTAGCATAATCAAATACATAGCAATGGTATTCAGGAGTATTACATAACTTCAGTTTTGTGTTGTAAATGATGATAACTGCTGCATAGCTATAGGCAGCTGCCAAGTTGATTAAATCTTAAATTAACTTTATGTCTATGTGGATTATAAAGAGAAACTTATTTCACCAGAAAAAACTGTAACAATGATTTGCATAAATATAAAAAGTAAGAAAAGGAGGAACAACATCATGCTAGACTCTTAGGGCCAGGTGTTAGATTGCAGTGGCAGATGGGAAAAAATGACTAATAGTTTATATTTGTGACATCGTTGTTCAATAAATATTTCTGGACAATATCTTGGCCTTACAATAATGAATTTTCAAATGTACCCTATGTGATCAAGATTCCTTTCAATCCCTCATATAATCAAGGAGAATGATATTTTTATAGATACAAATATGCAAATTAGTCATACTTTTTATGTCATTTCAGTGCACTTTGGGTCAAATACATTGTCAGAACAGAGAGAGTTTTGATAGCTTTTGCCAATTCCATGCCCTATTTAGCAGACTAATCGATACACAGGACGACCCTTTAGCCCATCAAGAATTTCTTTAGCCTGCTACTGCGCTAGTGTGAGGCTAACAAGATGATGAACAATCATAAAACATCATACACATGATGCACCATGCACTTCCTGCTATTTGCTGCAAGTTGTTGCAGATTTGTCACTTGAATCAACAGGACAATGACAGTGACAGACAGAATATCAGATCTATATTTCTGTAAGCAACAGCCACTTAAGGCCAGACACTGCAGGTGAATAGGAAAAAAATATAAGTAATAAGGAAAACATATAAGTAATAATATAAGTTGAAATTTCTTCTGCAGTTTATTTACTAAGCAATGTATTACAAGTTATTCATCATTCATTTTATTCTTATAACTAATGATGCATTTTATGTGTAAAATTGCAAAAATTTCATATATTTGGGACATACAAAACTAAAAAATGTATAGTCAGGAATTCAGTTGATGCATTATTTTGTTGACATATCAGGTGATGAAGAAATTACTGAGGGGACATTGTTTTTTTTTTTTATAGTTAACTCAATTTTAATGTCCACTGGCATACAAATACAGATTGTGGCTGTTTCTCCCCCGTGTGGTAGGTAAGTAGGTGATAACTAGGTTCTACTTTTGGGGTGATCTTTACGTCCTTATGAGAGAAGAATGCATTTTGAGAAAATTGCTTACAAAGCTACAGTGTCGAGTATAATATATGGATACAAGCCGATTAAATAAAAACATCTTTAGGTGCAGATTTGATTGTTTCTGAGTATGCTGAGCAGCCAAACTGACCAAAAACAAAAAAAAAATATGTATTTTTCCTTTAGTGTCTCACCTTAACTCTCATATTTTTTTACTTTTACATGACTCATTTCTATAATGATCCATATGAATAAAGCTATTTCTCTGAAATCTGTAGAGCGTAAAAGCTTCTCTGACAGCCCAGCCACCTGTCCTTTTGTGGGATCAGTCAGCAGCTTAACCTGGCAGAGCTGACACGCTCTGACAGAGGCTCAGGCCATCGGGGCTGAATTAAATGGATAACCCTCTATCATCTCATTAAGTTGTTGGTTAATAGGACTGTAGATTTGACAGGCTCATGTGAACACAACAGCACCACTGTAATGACATTAAGTCCAGGAGGATAAGAGGCAGATCTACGTAAACAATACACACTCTGAGTCATCAGATTATTCAGTGGTATTAAAAAGAATGATAACTAAATTCTAAAACCAGCAATATCACAGTCAAACATAGGAAATTAAAAGGGGAACTGTCGTGATGGGAGACTGAGCAAAACTGGTCATTTCTATATTTTCTGTGCCTAAGTATGAAGACAAGGAAGTACAATTCAGAGCTACACAACTGAAGATTATATTTCTTGTCCTTGATAGTTTCTAATCGTACTAAAGTTTGGTCAAAATCTAAAAAAGAAAAGTGGCTGCACCCACTAAGCTAACTGGAGTTTAGCCTCATGCTAACAGTCCGACAACAATAACTGCGCTGCGGAGTCAAAACTGCAGGATTTGAGCTCATTCTGCACCAAAAACACTACAGTTGTACAAATGAGGGAGTTTATTAGTAGATAAGTTGCTGTATGATTATTAGGTAGTACATATAGCAGGAGATTAAATAAAACAGAAGGTAAACATGTTTTTCCTCCGCAGGCTGCCGCTGCTGCTGCTGCTGTTAGCTTAGTTGAGTTAGCCTCCGTCTCTGGACTAGCCTGCGACGACAACTTTTACACCGCGGAAAACCTGGACAAAAAACTCACCGATGGGTATAATCCGAACAGATCCCGTAAAAAGAACAAACTAGCCCTTCAAATGTAACGATCCACGCCCCGTTTTCCTCTTCCTAAAGCGGAGCAAACACGATGTGAGGAGCCGCTGTCGCTGTGTGTCCTACAAGCCCAAATTCAGCTGCTAGCATCAGGTCTGCCGCTGATTTCCGCTTCCTCTGCCCTGTCCTGCTGCACGCTGCTGCGGGGAGGGTCTGCTCCAGCCCCGGCCTCTCTGTGGATCTACAGCTCCTCCCAGAAGAATCAACACTCAACACTCAAGACTGAAGCCTGGTGCTGCTGTACAACATCTCAGCCAAGAAGCCAACCTCTGGGTTTCATTATGGCTCATGCTGAATATAACGGAATAATGGAAATAGCGGTTATTTGGCATTTGGAGATATTTTGGTCACTTGTGCATTGGTTTGGTTACGCACAGAGCAGCACAGAAAATAAAGGTGTTCTTTTTTTTTTTTTTTTGCTTTATTTATTTATTTTTTTATTTTACTTTCACAGGTGTTAGGTCAACATTTTTATTTTAATTTTTTTAGGCCTTATTGTCTATGGCTCCACTTTGTAGCCTAAATATTATTACCATATTATTATAATTATTTGCCTGCTGTTATTTGGCATTTGGATCTTTTATTTATTATATTTTCCCATTACTTGCGTGCAATGGTATATATATATATATATATATATATATATATATATATATATATATATATATATATATATATATATATATATATATATATATATATATATATATATATATATATATATATTTTAGCCCTACATTATCTATGGCTCCACTTTGTAGCCTAAACATTATTACAATATTATTATAATAATTTGCCTGCTGTCATTTGGCGCTTGGACTTTTTTGGTTTTCAGATACCAACAAGTCTACTACTGGATTTAATTATGACTAATCATGTTGAACGTAGCGATAATAATGACAATAATGAGCTGTTATTTGGCACTGGGACATGTTTTGATTACACACGGTTGGTTGCACACAGAGCAGGAGGCTTAAGTAACTTCTTGGCATTTAAAGGATTTATTCAGACACAACAAGCTGTTTAGAATAATAAAGTAAACTACAGGCAGGAGGATACAGTGTTGGTATTCACAGTTACATTTATTGAAGTTATGCTTAAGTAGCTTTTTTACATGTAGGCCCACTTCTCAGACACTGTGCATTTACTTTTACTTGAATTAGAACTTTACTCTTCCCATTGTAGCATAAGTCCACAGATAAACATTTGTTTCTCGCACTAGCTACATAGAAAGTTTTTTCCTCATTTTGTGGCCTGTTCTCTGAAAATACTAGATTTCATGCATTATTTCATGTTTTGTCCTTAAAAAAATAGAAAAAAATGTTATGGCCAGGCAGTTTACTTGAAGAAGTTTTCATTATCTTTGAAATGTGTATTTGAAATAATCATAGTCCACTCTTGAGTACATGTTTTGGCTTTTTCTCCCTCTGGTCAACACACAGGCCACAGGACACATCAGAGCATCAGAGCTCCGAACAAAAGCAGTTTGTTCTTTGGCCATATATCTGTGGACCAAAGTACATTCTTAGTTTTTGTTCATGGACAGTGATTAAAAGGTGATTTCTGATTCAGAAGAGCTTCAGGCCTAGCATCTGTCAAGAAAAATATGCAATAACTAAAATAAACACGGATATCCTATCATGCAAAGGCGTTCAGTCTTCACACTTTTGTCACACACTTGTCTCCCTTTTAATACAACAATGGCCCATATCAGAAATTAAAAAAGCAAAATAAAAATCTAGGCTCACGTTAAACTCCACAGATCTTGTTTTGGTGGTGGCACTGGTTGTCACTACATAGAATAAGTTTAATGCCCATACCATGGAACATTCCAGGCAAAGCAATAAATCTCCATGTGGACATGCAGGGTGCAGACCACAGGAAAAGTTACATAGTAAAGCTACATCTTTAATACTTGTGTTGTGCAGATTTTAATATAGGTTTAGTTATGGCCGATGCTTACCTAAAACTTTTCTTAAAGTGTGTAGGGTATTTGTGAAAAATGAAACTTAGATTTGCCACAGTGTGGTTACACCCTGTTCTGTATCAGTGTATATTGGCTGGGTTATGTATACCTCTTCAAACACCACTATATATTGCTCAATAATCAGCTTGTGCAGGTCTTCCTCAGTGGCCTGTCAGTGTGAGAGAGTCCGGGACTGGAGCCTGGAAACTCGCTCTTCTCTGCATCCTGTGGTTTGGGGTCAGTTCATATCCGCGGGGCCGTATCTTAGACCACGCTATTTGGCTTCTTTGTTTACATCTGTTTTTCATTTTCTGATGTAACGCACATAAAGGACAATTAAACTGTGCAGACAGTGCCATCTAGCGTCCAACAGCAGAATGGGCCCATGAGCTGCGCGCATGTGAGGAGAACTCTGTGCGTAAAAGGGACACTGGACAGGCCTCAAATCACCCGGGATCAGATGAGTGAAGATCTGACCTTTTCACTGGAATGTCTGCGGCATTTTTGTTTAGTTCGAAGTGATTTCAAATGCGCAGTTCGTCTTCAGGCGCATGCAGAGAAGTGGCGCAACCGTGAAGCTGCGCATTTGTGTTTTAAGTGTAGGTTACCTTTTCTATAGGCCTATAATATGTAGGTTAAACAGTAATTACTAAGATGTACAAAAGTTATTTTAACAACCTAACACCTAATAAAGCATAATAGGACCTTGATTATTATTTCTGTAAAGCTACACCGCATAACATTCCTGGTGGAGCTTGAGGATCACCTGCTTGTCTCCCCGGACATGTTATTATTTGCCTTGAACGTTCCTCATGCAATTACACTTTCCTATCTCTGTGCATACAAGCAGGTCAAGCCAAGTTATAGGTCAGGTCTGTGGAGATGCGAGCCTGCTCACAGTTTGAACGCCCGTTTTTCAAAGTATTTATGAGCAGGAAAAACACCTGTAGTAAAGTCAATGCGAGATGCACATTAAAGCCAGACTGACAAAGATTCCCTGCAGAGTAATAACATCTCCATGGGGACAAATATGTAGCGAGAAAAGTTCCACAGTGCAGGTTTAAGTTAAATTATACTTAAATCATCTATTGCATTTATTTTTATTTAGTTTTTACAGTTTTTACATTGCCTACACACTATAACTGATAAGGTAGGCCTGTTGGTTATTGCCTAAGTTAACATTTTATTTTAGAAAATTGTTTGAGTTTCCAAATGTCTCCATATACCAAACAAAACCAAACCAAGACAGAAGCAGGTCTACTGGCAGATCATTTGGCTGAGGTAGGCCTACTATAGTGAGATCATTGTTCATTTATAGTCACACATAAATGAACAGATTCTACATTTGAAAATAGGCAGTTTGACATTTTTTTTGTTTGTTTTATTCTGAACTCTTCTCCTTTGATTTGCTGTATTGCGATTTGAATGTCTTTCTCATTCTATAAAGCACTTTGAATTACCTTGTGTACCACTTGTCATGTACAGATAAACTTGCCTTGCCAGGTCCATACGTCCAGGATGATCAGTATACAGTCTCTGTCAGGGAGCCTATACCGCACAGCTCTTACGTCAGCTCGTTTTTTCCCTTTTTTTTTTTCTTTCTGTGAGCGCGTTTTACCAGCGTGTGAGGTGTTGGGGTCCTCAGACACACTCTCTCTGTGCCACAGTGGAGCAGCAGCAGCAGCAGCAGACATCAGCAGACAGCCGGGCACCATGCGCTCTGAGTCGTGTCCATCCACGGTCCTCTCCCGCTACCGCGCGCACCTGGACTCTGTTTTTACGCGTCAGCCACAAGAGTAATCCGCTGTTTCTGTTACGTTTTGGGGGATGGACTTGAATGCTTCTTTTGCTCCAGTCGCTGCGTCTGCGAGTCCCGAGGATGGTAAGTGGATATCTATTTAGATTTTGGGGGAAAAAAGTAAGTTGGTTAAAGTTAAAGATAGTAAGTGCTTGGATAGTAGTAGTTGTCTTGATGGGAGAAGGCTGCATTTTGATTAGTTGTAAAATAAAATGTCTTGTCAAAATCTCTTGTTTTGCTTAAAATAAGAAAACCATCAGCCTTTTTTTTTTTTAGCTGATATCAGGAGACAAGTACTACTGCATGTTCTTTCAGCTATAAACTGTCAGACTATACTCAAACCAAGACAACTACCTACTTGATTCAAGCATTATTAACTCATCTGCTTATTTTTTACAGTATATGCGGAATCTGTAAGCACTTTTGAAGTAAACAAAAACTTTTTCAATTTAGCATTGTTTTTCCATAAACTGCAGACACATGAGCCCATGTTCAGTTGGCGCTCTGGGTCAGGCTGCATCGTGTCCTGGTTTCTGTCACCAGTAGGTCGCTTCTCGCTTCTGTCCATTTATAGAAGTCCAACAGAACCAAAGTACTGTTTCCAAAGATTAACAATTAAAGCTACATCATGCAGCTTTTCTGATGGAGGGTCTGCCACCTGCTTGTCTTCATGGAGCTGTTATTGCTTTGCTTGGAATGTTTCACTTTGGCGTTAAACTTATGTATCTTGTATTGATTCATTTTGTATGTGGTTTTAATGTGAAATAATACCTCAAAAAACAGGTATTCTTACTGTGAGTGGGGTTGCCTCTTCGCAGATCTGACATGTAACCTAACTTGCTGTTATCTGTGTAATCCCTCAGTCGTCCATGTCTGATCGATAACAACCATCGTCTTCACTCTTACAACGATTTGTCCAGTCGACAGATTTAAACTCGTCTTTTGCTTTTGACTTGCTATTGTCACCTGCTTATCTTCAGGGTGATGGGTAAATTTAATGCCATACTGAGGAGCATTTCAGTTGAAGCAATAATATCTCCATGGAGACGAGCAGGTGCTGGACTCTTTAAAGTTGCATACTGAACTTTTAATAATGCGCAATGTGTATTTTGTTCCACATATTTGCTGTCAGTGATACTTCTATGATGTATAAATCCTTGGGTTTCAGAATGATGAATTTAAACATAATATTATACTTTTAAATGGGAAAAAGTCCTCAAAATGGAAGCTGAAACCTACAAATAGGCTCTAACATTAAACTACACATAGGCTATATTTATATATTTTGCAAAAAAAAGGGGGACATTATAAGGATGCTGACATTAGCTGGTTGTCTCCAGGTGCAGTCTCTAGCCTTGGTCATATTTGCATACTCAACATTGTTCAACATTGTTCGAGGATTTTGGCTCTTCTGCATTTTTTGATTTTTTGATTTTTTACTGCAGAAATATCCCACATGCCATTTCACCACAGCACTCTATGCAGAAGTATTCATAATGTTGAATATAGCAATTACTAGTGGAATTTTAGGGTGCATTCAGACTTGCACAATCACCACGACTGAGACTAACTGATAATTAACTAAACTAACTAAACCAAGATTGGACCAGGACTAAAGAATGAGACCAAACCAAATCTACAGCACCACTTAAAGCAACTGTGTGTAAGATTTTGGTTTTACATTTCATAAACGTGACCTAACTGTGTCTCCAAGTACGAGGTGACATATAGTTTTTACTCATAACAATTGTATTGCTGATTTATCCTTAATTACAAAAACAATGGACATAATGGACAAGTTATTTATGTTATAATTTGGTGTTTTGACAAGTATCTCATTTGTGTTGCCAGTGTCACTGCTGAAATCCAGTTGATTTAAACCTAAAATGCCTCTCTCTGAGCTCAGAATTTAAATATAACCCAATGTGTTCACTTGGTTATTTTTACATTTCAATTATGATTTTTTTTTCCTGACTGCAGATTCTGGGTGGTGTATGTGCCGCCTCACCGCTTCACTGCTATGTTCCCATCTATACGGCTGTTCATATGAAAATCACATGCACACATTTCTCACCTGATTGGAACCACAAAATCTTTATGTGCAGTGGAGTAGATTGAAAAACACAGCCCTTAAGAGTAAAACGAAGCAAAATACACGATAATCTATTCAATTTCATGGCAGATCCTGAACATGAACTTGTTTTCTAATGTATAGATGAGTAAGCAGAGTAAATGCAATGGTTTATGTGATTTCAACTTAAAGGGCCACTATCAAAATGTTATTATTCTGCCTGGAATGTTGCACAGTGTGGCATTAATGAAAATACCTAAGTTTAACAACTCCATCTATGTTCTAATGTTGTTTCCTCATCACAAACAGACCTGGAGTTGTGTTTTGTTTCATTCACACAAACCCTGCAGATGTTTTTCTCTCAAACAGAAAACACTCTGTTCCACCTTGTGATGTCATGCAGTAATACAGGAAGTGCTCCACAGTGTTTTTAAACTCCATTCACCTTCACTAGAATCATTTGGATAATTTCAACTGTTGAATTACCAATCTCTACTGTACTAAAGATAAAAAGTGTAGCTGTTAATATGAAAACTACCAATTCATGACATCACAAGGGGGAACAGAGCTTTTTGAGGTTTGGAGATGTAGACAGACTAATAATAAAGTGTTAATCAAACATGTGTGAGTGAAACAAAACATAACTCCAGGTGGAACAGCGTTAGAACGTAACTTAAACCTCACAGGAATCCATTTTGTGTAATATAGGACCTTTCACAACTTCCTAATTAATGACAACTAGTTTTAAGTTGTACAGAAGTTACATTTAAAGGTGCTGGAGCTGATTTTTACTGTCTTAAAAACATGAAAAACAGAACTAATTACTTTTAAATGGTTTGGAGTTGTCCAAAGTTATTCCTCACTTACCTTATGCATTTAGAGCATCCTAATCCTTCATGGTGATGAGTTTATGAGAGCTTTTCACAACTTTCAGAGAGCAGAGCGCAGTTTTGCCATCACAGTGAAGGTAATAATAACTGTTACAAACAAACAAACAAACATGTTAGCCGTGCACTTCCTGATTATCGGACAATAAAGCTTTTTATAATTAGATGCAGACAACACAAAGCTTATGCCTCAGGAGCTGCTTATACTCCACACTCCCACCCTCTTCCCTTCTCAACTGTATCCATGAAATAAAATCCTGGTTCACATCAAACTTTCTCAAACTCAATAGCAATAAAACTGAACTTCTCCTTGTAGGCACCAAATCCACCATAAACAAGATCTATAATTTCTCCATTCCCATAGACGGCTCCTCCACCTCTCCCTCTCCTCAGGTAAAGAGTCTGGGTGTCATCCTCGACATCTCCCTCTCCTTCCTTCACCTCCCACATAAACACCACCACCCGCTCCGCCTACTTCCACCTCCGCAACATCCAACGACTCCGGCCCTCCCTCACTCCACAGTCCACTGCTGTACTCGTTCACAGCCTCGTCACTTCCAGCCTAGATTATTGCAACTCACTCCTGTTTGGTCTTCCACAAAAAACTCTCCATAAACTTCAACTGGTTCAGAACTCTGCACACACACACCCTCCATCAACCACATCACACCCGTACTACAACAGCTCCACTGGCTCCCCATCACACATCGCATTCAATACAAAATCCTTCTCCACACATTCAAAGCCATCCACAACCTTGCACCTCCATATCTCTCTGACCTCCTCCATACTGCCACACCCGTTCGCTCTCTCCGCTCCTCCTCCTCTCTCCAGCTCTCTGTCCCCTCAGCCCGTCTTGTCACCATGGGGAGCAGGGCATTCAGCTGCTCTGCTCCCCAGCTCTGGAACACTCTCCCACCTGACCTCCGCAACACAAACACACTCACACACTTCAAAACCAAACTCAAAACCCACCCGTTCAAACTCCCCTATTCACTCTGACCACAGCTGCACTGTCATTTTTATGCTGTATGCTTGATTTTAAATGTGTATATTTTAACTGTTGCTTTTAACTGTCTTAATGTGTTGTGTTGATGTATGTCCTTGCTGTGAGGCA
The DNA here is from genome assembly GCA_019594935.1 of Periophthalmus modestus. Classification (NCBI taxonomy): domain Eukaryota; kingdom Metazoa; phylum Chordata; class Actinopteri; order Gobiiformes; family Gobiidae; genus Periophthalmus; species Periophthalmus modestus. Next base: position 14,159,229 of record JAIEZT010000019.1, on the reverse strand, counting down.
ACCTTGAGTGCCCAGAAAGGCGCCCTATAAATAAAATGTATTATTATACAATGTATCAATACAAGGACATGACAAATGTTGCTCAAATGCAAGGGGAAAACATGGACAATGTGCAGTTATGTAACATGTGAGAGCAAAGATAATATCTCAAAAAATCTCATTAGCATATGCTGTTATTAAACAGGGGGAGAGGCAATGATTTATTTACAAGACAGCAATGCACAATACATCACAAAGCAGGTTTATTTATAACACAGTTCATACACAAAGTAATTGAAAGTGTTTTACAGAATAAAAAAGACATTAAAATCACAATACAACAAATCAAAATATAAATAATCACAAATAATTATCATAAAAAAACATTAAAAGAGAAGAGTGCAGAATAAAACCCTTTCAGTCATATGCACAGATAAACAGAACTGTTTGGAGCCTGGATTTAAACATTGACAAAGTAGAGGCCTGTCTCACATCTTCAGGAAGACTGTTCCAGGTTTTAGCACCATAAAAGTCAAACACTGATTCTCCATGTTTAGACCTGGTTTAGTCCTGGTTTAGTCCTGGTTAAGTCCTGGTTCAGTCCTGGTTTAGTCGTGGTTCAGTCCCAGTTTAGCCCCGGTTTAGTCCTGGTTTAACCCCGGTTTAACCCCGGTTTAACCCCGGTTTAGTCCCATTTTGGACTCGGTTTAGTCTTGGTTTAGTCCCGGTTTAGTCCTGGCTTAGTCCTCAGAGTGTGAGATGGTTCATGTGGCACTAACATGTGGGAGGTTCTTTGGTGCTGGTTTATGGAGAGATTTGTTTACAAGCAGAGCTGCTTTAAAGTCCATTCACATTAATTCTATAGTTTTCTATAAAATGGCTCTGACTTTTCCATTATTAAGTCAAGTCTGATAATGGTAAAATATATCAGTTTTTTTTTTATATTCTCATTCTCCTTCACTTTGCTGACTGGTAGTAAACCATTCAACGCAGTCACTATTAGCTTTGTGTATTTTCACCTTTCTTCACATTTTTGGCACATTTCAACTCCTTAACGCTTGACAACTCTTAATAATAATCCAATCTTTATTGATATTACTTTTCACACATGTCACTCTTATATATTTTGAACTATTAATTCAAATAGAAAATCGTATCTATTGACTTCAGTGACAGGGCGCCCCCTACTGGATACTACACTCTGCACTTATTCAGTTTATACAAATAACCGCAACTTGCACTTCTATATAAAGATTTTTAACCTAGAAAACTTTCAAGTCTTTCACTGTAATCAATATTAACCCTTCATAACACATTTTTAACTTAAACCGTTTTACCAGAGGGAGACAACTGAGGAGGATTTCTGCATTCTATCCTAATCCAGTGTTGAGTTTATAAGCACTTTTCTCAGAGGCCAATGCAGTTTTACCTTCACAGAAAAGCTAAAAACAACTAGCATGCTAACACACACTTCCTGAGTCTGGAACAATAAAAAGCTTTATAGTTAAATGCAGATTTCAGGCAGATGACTCGTTTTGATCTCTAGAGCTGCTTATATAATATATCTGTGCTGGGGCAAGACATTTTGCTCAGTGGACAGAAAATTGGGTGCAGGGCCTTTAAAGTATCTGTTCTCAAAGATGAACCATGACAGAGAAACAACTGTTACAGTCACAGGGAGTTATTTACTCATTCAATGGCACTTCTGATCTGTAACTGTGCGAGGGAAAGCAATAATATCTCTACGGAGACGAGCAGGTGACAGACCCTCCCGCCAGAAATGTGAAGTGCACCTTTGAGGGGTATTTCAGTAAACTTCTACTGGCCATCATATTTCTCAGAGTGTTTGTGCCTATTATTTTATTTAAATTAAATTAAATTAAATTTCACGTAATGTAATGTAAGGCTTTTGTAGTGTTACTGACAGATAATTGACACTGGTACTGTCACACTAAAAGGTGAGCATTAAAAAAGTTTTTAAAAAGTAATCAAAATCACAACTGAACCTGGGTTGCCAGAGGCTTAACCTGCAGATAAAGACACATACAAGTTTTTCTGAAAGCTCAGAACCTCCAGAATTCACTAATCCTAACCCTCACTGATCTGCAGAGGCTGCACCTGCACTGATTCATAGTTGGCTGCAGTTGCTGGGGTTTAGATAGTGACGACTCAGATCAGAGAGAGTGCTTTAAGGTTTAAACCAACTGGATTTAAGCATTGAAACTGGCAACTCAAATGAGAAACACATGTTACGCTCATTCTGCTTTCTGTTTGGATAATCATCTATAATAATCGACAGCAAAAACATAAACAACTTGGCCATCATGTCCAGAGTAAAATGAGCATTACAGTTGTTATCAGTGAAAACTCTGATTTGAACATAATCACATGTGTCTGGGGACACAGGGAGGTCATTTTTATTAAAAGTGACTTACTGTCCCTTTAAGTTTAACTCGCCCTCTGAGTCGCTTTGTTCATGTTGATGTTGAGAAACAACTCTGACAGTTTCTTCTTTATGGTACTCATCCAACATACTGCCTTTTAAAATGTTTGCATCCTCTGCAGACCTGCGTCCTTATTATAGTACTGTTTAACACCCCACACACAAAATATGTGTAACACCCCCCCCTCACATTTTATTTTTGATTATTGTATGTATTTATTAATTTCTAAACTTCTAATCATTGTAATAACCATTTCATTTCAACTTAAGCTGATTCGAAGGCAGTACAGTTAATGGAAATTTGGTGCACTTATGTGTGACGTTGGTGCTGCTGCTGCTGCACTCTGAGGCCTGTTCCATTAGCCGTGTGTTTGGGGTAAGGCAGGACACTTGCCTTGGACTGGAAGGACCTGACTTTGAAGGAACTGATTTAGGAAAGCAAGGCAAGGTACCTCGCATTTGGGAAACAACCATATAATTTACATTACATACATACATACACAATATACACTACTTTACACTACATACACAACATACAGTACATTACACTATATACCCTACATTAGACTACATTACACTGCCTGAAGTAAAAGACGTTTTCCTAAACTAGAAGAAATTTGTCATGGGATTCAGTTTCTATTATGAGTGACATTTAAAAGACCTTTTCCCATTCAAAAGATTTATTTTGTTTTAAATCTCCATGACAACACTGCCACATCATTCTAAAACTCTATGGGCAGCCCCTTTAATGTGAATAATGAAGTGTCTAGAGACCAGCAGAGGGCAGTATAGAGCAACTCTGGTGTAAAAACACTGATAATAGAAACTGATCACATCCAAGTAGTTAAGAGGCCAACATTTTATAATAAACATGTCAGAACGTTCCAGTGTATTTTGCATAATATTGTCTGTTTGCTAAAATGAGCATATGCACAGCTGAAGCAGGAGGCGCACATAGAGTTTCAAATGAAATTACACAAATGATGCATAGAATTTCAATTTATGACAATGGCTGTGCATCCTGACAAACATTAGCTGGGAAGCTTTATGATGGCGATTTAAAATGAACTTTGATTTAAAAGACATGCTCATTTGGGGCAATTTGCTTAAGATTTGCTTCTTTTTAATAAGATAAGATGAAACCTCAGATACATCTTGGGAGACTTTGGCATTGGGTGTGAAAAACATTTTTATAGCTTATATTATATCTTTTGTTATGCTGAGGCAGCAGGTGGGCAAGAAAAATGACTTGCGTGGACCAGCTGTTCATTGGTTTATAATGCATTCAAATAACCAATGGATAATCATCTTTATGTAATGTTAGATTTCAAAGTTTTAAGTTTTCCTTCCTCACACAGAACACACACAGTACTCCAGTCGTGTTTGGTTCTGGCTTGAGGTGCGACAGGGGGCACGGTGACCAGAGTGATGTCAGTCTGTATAAAAAAATTGAGAGAGAAATCATTTTAGACTTTCAGAGCAACATAATTTCTCCCCCGATTCTAGACTCTGGTGGTGGAGAAGAGTAATATGGAGACGCTGAGGAAGCTTGATTGTTCTGCTGCTGCATTTACAAAATGCTTCATGAATCATGAATCAGTGCTAGTGCAGCCTCTGCAGCTCAGTGAGTGAATTCAGGGATATCTTGAGTTTGACATGAGGCCTGTCCATATACTGAATGAGAAAACTTGTCTGGCAAATAACAACTCAGGTTCATTTGAGATTGTAATAACTTTTTTTCATCTGCATAACTACTTACAGTGCCTTTAAACTCTCACAATGTAAATGTAATAAAAATTACAAATATTACACTTCCTGCCGCAAAAGTTGCCCCCAACTGCGTGCTGGAAGCTCTTTGAAACAACAGTCATCTTCTCATCGTGAGCAAGAGTGCTGAAACATGCACTCATATGGGCCAAAAGTTCATGACTTTTATTACATTCAAATGGACCATGAAATTACAGATAATAATCCTCATCATTGTACTGTGTTAAATGAAAGCTTTTACGACCTTTTAACTCACAAACATTATTTAAAACTGGAGGTTAATGAGCGATTTACTGATTAATTTAACTCACAGCTTAGGAATGAATTATATTGCAGTTTGGAAAAGAAAATGTTGAAGGATGAAAAGGTTACTGATTTCAACTGGGCTGATTAAAAAGATTTACAATATGTCCAGGATATCTGGTAAAGCTGCACTGTGTAACTTTTCTGTATAGAGATCTTGCTTTTGCTGTGTTCATATGTAGCATATGAACACATTTATCTCCATGGAGAGAAGCAGGTGACGTCACCAGGGAAAGTTGCACATCAGATCTGTGTAGAGGCGAGCCCACTCACAGCAGAAATGCATGTAATCTGTTTAGCTATAAAAAAAACAACTGTAATTGAATACATGCAAGAATGACACACTGCCATATTGTGCAGCATTCCAGTCAAAGCAATAACCTCTCCTTGGAGACAAGCATATGGTGGACCCACACTAAAAGGTTAATGTATAGCCACCACCAGCAAGAAAAATAGTTAAAGGCACTGTGGCGACCAGATTCTTACTGTCTGGTAAAACGTGAAAAAAACAGAACTAGTTCATTTTAAACAGTTTGCAGTGGTCCATAGTTATTCCTCACTTACCTTATGCATTCTGAGCATCCTGATCATTCACGGCAATAAGTTTAAAAGCTCTTTTCACAATTTTCAGAGGTGAGAGATGAGTAAAGTTAGCAACAATTAGCATGCTAATCGTACACTTCCTGATTATTGGACAATCAAACTCTTTTAGATGCATTAGATGCAGCAGAACACAGCTGACTTATTTTGACCGCCAGAGCTGCTTATGCAATTAGTGTTGTCATGATACTAAAATTTCAAACTGGATTTCGATACTAAGGAATAGACTTGATACCAATTTTGATACCACGATGATAATAAAACACTTTCTTAGGTAATAGAATGTGATTTTCATCATCAAATAAAAGTAAGTTCTTTTATATTACCACATGGTGTTATATCTATGTAATACATTAGTTGTCCAGGTACGTTTATAGTGGTCCATGGACTAGTCTGTGCGGGCTCATACTATGCTATTCAGCAAAAATTAATTTCTGTCCTGTCAATGGTTTAGAATCAATACCTGCTCAAATGAGTATCTAGTTTCGATACTAGGTTTAGTATCGATTAGTATCTGATTTTCTGTCGTAATGTCTGGGCAAACCAAAGATTCAGACTTGGGGTTAAAGATTGAACGGTTTATTTACAAACATGGTAATGCAAATGTAGGTTGACCGAGCAGATGGTTGAGGGCGGTGTAATATGCTGAAACCTTCCAGCAGGTCATAGGTAACGGGATCAGAGGCGTGGGTGTTCGCTGCGGGCGAGGTGAGCTGGGTCGGAGGTGAAGTAGCAGAGTAGTTCCAGGGAGCGGGATCTGTTGAAAAACAAAAATAACCAGCTGAGCAGAGAGATCATAAGTACAAAAACTAGATTGAGTGAATCGGAACTGTACCATAGGGGATACATGGACGATCTGACGACGAGTGTCCGATCCGGTCCCTTTGTAGTCCACAGGTGCAGGCTTCATCGTTGATGGGCTGCAGGTGTGTTGTGGGAGTTACCAGAAACTCCTCCCAGCTCCAGGCTCAGACACAGAAGGGAGGGGGAAAGACAGCACAGAAACACAGGGCAGACTGGGATCTTGACATTTTCTGTACTTTTGACGACTCTATATGCAATATATCTGTAAGGGAGCAACTCAAACTTTGGTCAAATACATACAGGCTCTGTAAACCTAAAAATGTTTCACTCACTGTGTTTTAATTTTTCCTCCACAGACTTCGAGCACTACACCACGGTGCTCATGCCCAGTATCTTCGGCATCATCTGTCTGCTGGGCCTTCTCGGGAACACCATCGTCATCTACACCATCGTCAAGAAGACCAAGCTGTGCTCCCAGCACACGGGCCCGGACATCTTCATCTTCAGTCTGTCCATGGCTGACCTCCTCTTCCTCCTCGGCATGCCGTTCCTCATCCACCAGCTGGTCGGCCGCGGCTCCTGGTGCTTTGGCTCCACCATGTGCACTGTAATCACTGCGCTCGACTCCAACAGCCAGATTGTCAGCACCTACATCCTCACTGTCATGACGTTGGACCGCTACCTAGCAACCGTTCACCCAATCCGCTTCAAGCACATCCGTACACCGTTCATGGCCGGAGCAGCTGTGGCGCTAGTTTGGGTGTTTTCCCTTGTGTCCATAACTCCAGTTTGGATGTACACCGGACTCATGCCACTAAAGGACGGCACGGTTGGATGCGCCCTACTTCTGCCCAACCCAGCTACCGATACTTACTGGTTCACGCTGTACCAGTTCATCCTAGCTTTCGCACTACCGCTAGTCGTTATCTGCGGTGTTTTCTTCAAGATTCTTCAAAACATGTCAGTAACGGTCGCACCGCTCCCCCAGCGTAATTTGAGAATCCGGACTCGTAAGGTGACACGTATGGCTGTGGCTATATGTGTGGCGTTTTTCATCTGCTGGGCGCCACATTACATCCTGCAGCTGGTTCATCTCGGAGTGCAGCGGCCGACGTTTGCCTTCATGTACGCATATAACATTGCGATTAGCTTGGGTTATGCTAACAGCTGCATCAACCCGTTCATCTACATAGCGCTGAGTGACACGTTCAAGAGGCACTTCCTGGTGGCAGTGCGGTCGACCTATCGCGGGTTCCGAGTGGCACCGATGGCGGGGGATGGGAGCATGGGTTTGAGGCTAGCTCCGGATAGTTCGCAGCAGTCTTCCGGAGAGCTGCTACAGAATATGTTGCCAGTTACTGTCACCATTCACAAGTGACTGCTAACTCAACAACAACTCCTGCAGGACTTTAAAATATGTATATTGTGCTGTCTAAAGTTGTTTAATTTGTGGAAGTCCGATTTCAACTGGAACAAACTGGAATTTATTTTCAGAAATATGTATGTGAATAGTTGTGTGTAAAATATGTGATATTTTTCCTTAAAGAACACATATTATGCAAAATTGAAAAAAAAAAAAAAAAAAAAAAAAAAAAAAACTTTTAACAATATTATATTGTTGTCCCCACATCAAAAAAAACATACCTGGAGTTGAATTTTGTTTTGTTCACACTATTTCACTAATCCAGAGTCTCTCTGAGAACTAAAAAAAAAAAAAAAAAAGCTCCTTTCTTATTTTGTTTATTTACATGACAGATAAAACTCTGGACTTCTCCCATAGAGTTTTTAATCACATAAACCATAACAGTCTCATTCTAGTCGAATTGCGTTCACATCAAACACAAGGTTTTCTTAGCATAGCATTCACAAAGAAAATGTTAATTCCTCTGTTTGACAGCAGAGGGAGCTCCAGCACCAAAATGTCTCTTTGGAGAAGGTGAAGTTTATAAAGTATATTTTCCAGTATGTGAGAAATGTGTCACAAAATGTGAAATACTTATCCCAGGGGGACCAAAAGCATTTTTAAAAGAGAATTAAAGCCACAAGAATGCATAGTATGTGTTCTTTAAAGGCGCACCGCATAACTTTTTGAATGTAGGATATGGCCCTGTCACCATGTTATGCCTGGAATGTTCCACAGTATGGTATTATATATTTGTGCCTCTCCTCAGATCTGACCTATAACACGGGCCTAGTGGCACCATCTGTTTGTCTCCATGGAGATAGAGAAGTTTAATATCGCCATGGAGACAAGCAGGTGGCCAACCCTGCACCAATAAAGTTATGCATTGCACCTCGATTACCTATGTAAATTCTAATATTCTTAACACCAACAAATGACCAAATGCACTCATTATGATGTATAATAACAGGCAATTAAGTTTATAGGGTCAACATTTCATAGATTTTACCTTAAAGAGATGGTATTAACTGCTAACACATTACATATTTAGATCACCATGTTACCTTTGATTGTTTTGAAAATGCTATATTCACCTAAAACAATGTATTAGCATATTTATCATGATTTTGTATATTTATGTAAAATTTATGTATGTGCGAGAGCATCTGTTTGGTTGGCCTGTGGGCGGAGCACTGAACAGGGATGTACTGCTAACCTAAGGGTAGATTCATTTAACATGCATGGATGACATCTAAAACCTCTCCAGGCATGTTTTTGATGAGGGATCAACAGCATAACAAGGTTGAAAGGTTCAAAAGTCCATTTTGCATAATATCCACTCTTTATGCCAATTTTACTACTTGTTTACGTCATCTCTATTTTTGTATTTGTAAAACTTGACAAATGGAAGTTAGTAAAACTGAGAAAGCGCCACTTCAATGTGTGCACTCCAAACAACAGGAACACAGCTTAAATCACACACAACTGATGGGCACAGCTGCAACAATCAGGTGACTCCATCACACCAAAGGGCTTCTATGAAAAGGAGGTGCCATATTAACTGCTAAAAAAGTTACACAGTGCACCTTTAACTTTTGTTTGGCACTGTATATCTCCTTGTTTTATTAGCATATACATCTAGGTTATACTCTTCACAATACAAAAAATGCCAGTTAAAATGGATAAAACTAAAATCAATGAAGCTACCTTAACCTCACACAAACAGCTCGTGAATGTACTTGAGTGTATGGTGATACTACAAAGGTAATGCATGGTGTCATTACTTAAAGGTCCCATATTATCTCAATCCCTTTTTTAGCAGTTTTAGTGTTAAGTGTTTTAATACCATTGTCTACTGTCCTCTGGCAATGTTGTTGCAAAGTAAATGTGCAGCTTTGTGGTCAAAAACTGTCAAAAGTGTGTGTGCAACTGCAATTTCAGGTCCTATATGACATCACACGGGACTGCTCTGATATCAGCCAGGTGTTCATCTGCCCCTCCTCCCCTCAATCTCTTCTCAAGACCCTAATCTGAGCCATAATCCCACAAGTCCATCAAATGTGGGAACACAGAGCTGACCACAACAACTAGCATGCTAACAGTGCATCAGTATTGCTTCCTGGTTCATGGACGATTAAAAACGTTTTATGTTTAGATGCAAACAACATACAGTGGTGTCATTTTGACTGTAAGAACTATTTTTACTATATATATGAACTGGAGCCAGGCAAATTTGACTTTATTACATGAAAAAATGAATTGTGTACAGCAACATTAAAAGTGGTTGTTACACTATTCTACTGCGGCTGTGTTCACACTGATTTAGTCCTGGTTTGAGTCCAGTTTAGTCCTGATGTAGATATGTTTGATCTGTGGTCTAGTCCTGGTTTGACCCAGTTGTCCCAATTTAGATGTATTTTGTATTTAAATTTTTTCATAAATATACATTGTTGTGGTTATTACATGAAATGCCATTAAATGCACTTGGATATATTATATGAAGATAGTATAAACCGTAAAAGTGTTATATTGTACAATTCAAACACATCCTTGGAGTTTGTAATATTTATGCCTATCTTCTGAAATGATCAAATTAGTGTATATTAAATCCATCCACCTTCATCTGACACAGATTATTTTAAAGCCTTAAAAGCATTAAATATTAAGAGAAAAAGAACTACCCAGACATATTTTTAAATATATAAAATGAGACCTTTTAAATCAAGGACGGCCTCCATTTTGTATAACTATAATTTATGTAATGTTCATTTGAACCAAAGTGGAGCAAAACATTTTACTATATTGTATTGTATCTCAGTTATTATGTTTGGGGCTACATATTATGCAAAAATGGCATTATCACAGTTCATACCTCCTCAAAAAAGCTATGTATAATGTATATTTGAAGTAAATATATTTGTTGAAACAAGTGTTCATTGAGTGTGTTATTTATCAGTAGCGGGGGATTAAGGTTAAAGTGCACTTTATTCTCCCCAAAAGAAAAATTGTCTTTTGCAATTGATTCAGTGTCGCTGTCCCTGTCAGAAGCAGTGGGGACCATAGTGCAGTGCCCAGGGACCCATCTCCAGATCTTGAGCTAGTGTTGGTCAGGACTATCTTAACTGGAGGATGTGACCTGTCATACATGTTTTGGGTTGATGCCCAGAGAAACCCACCCAGACACGGGGAGAACAATGGCCCTGGAGTTGTACCCAGAACCTTCATATTAGAGGTGAGAGCTCTAGCTGCTCAGCCACTGTGTTAGTATTTGAAGTGAGTTTCCAGGTCAAAGCCCAAAAATAATGAATAAAGGTAAAAAATAGCTGTTCCAACCCCAGCCTACTTCTTAAAGGTGCTGCACCTTTTACAGTCTTAAAAATGTGAACAGACCTAGTTTTATTACAATGTGTACTATAAAGTTATTTTCTATTTAACTTTGCAATTTTACTCTTTTTTTTACTCAAAATCGCAGATTTTTTATGTTTACCGTTGAAATCGTGCCTCATATGGAGTGACTGTGCTGTACACTCAGCAGTGACACTGCTGCTTTAAGCGGCTGTGAAAAGGCGGCGGGTGAGGCACACAGTTACCTGGCCTCATGTTAGGGGGCACTCATGAGCCCAAGGATTCTTGTAACTCCCGCAGAATAGGGGCCGCAAACTACAATTTAGAGTTAGCAAGTCAACTTTAGCAATCCATTCACTTTTTTATCTATGTCTGGCCCTACTTTTTAAATGGAGGAAGATTGCATACTAAAGCTCAAGCAATTTTCTAAACTGGACTTTCGGACGAAGCAGGAGGCTATAATTAACGGAAGACCAGCACTAAAGGAGCTAAATGGTTTGCTCAAGACTACAGGACAAAAGACTTGCTCTTTTCAAACAGGGTGGTACGAAATGGTAAGACATTTAATGACTTCAATCCCTTGAAAAATTGGGGAACCAGAATAAGGATAAAAAACAATACAAAACCAGCTTGCTTTTTATTCATACTATTAGAGCTATTTCATACGGACTTCTGAACTTTTATTTTGAAATTCTTTTTTATTCTGGCCCCAAGTCACTGGGAGAGAAATTGACCTGGGGCCAAATGTACCGACACCTGGTTCACATGTTTGTAAATCTGATTGTGATGACATCAGTGCCTCACCAGCCACGAACCTCACTGCACGTCACTGCTGTCTAGTCCCTGATTGGTGGGGCAGTTATTCATTTGCACCTGCAGCAGCCACACACAACTTTACTGCTAAATGCTACTAAACCGTGGTTTCTTCGTGGTGGCATTCTGATTAAGCGGGAATCCCATTCAATTAAATGGAGGAATTGATAAACGTTTTCATTGCTAAAATATAATATAAAGTAGTTTGATTGGTGCAAAATGTTCAATGTGCACCAACAATTCAACAAAGCACTAATTCTCTGAGGCTTTAAGCTGGCTTTGTAGTTCATGTAGAACAGAACAAGAGGACTGTGCCAAGTAACAGACATAAGTCTGTGAGGGGGACCACAAACTACAAAGTGTAGACCCTATGGTGACTCCCCAGGGTGAATTTTTTTTTTTTTAATTTCTATTGGGAATGAAGACACAGTGATGAGGACTCAGTCATAACACCACAGAGAGTTCTAAGTTAGGGACTCAACTGGATTTGAATTTATTATTGTTCTTTTTTTTCTCTTGAAATAACTAATAAATAAGCTACTGACAGGTTCACCTTGTATCAGCCAAGCAGACACATTGTTACTAAGAATCATGGGAAACCTCCTCCCTGATACAACTGCATGACACTATTACTGACAGTTGTTTCTGTGTCCTGGCACAATATCACAGCGGCGGAAAGGACTAAGTGGGTGAGGCTAAAAGTTCAAACTAAAACATGCTCCTGAGTCAGGTTCAGACATATTTAACCAGACACTTAGACGCTTCTTTCATACTAATGCTGTTGAACTATGACAGAGGGGGCAGACACACTTTTGTTTTTATGCTTTTACTCTGTTTTAGTGGTGGCTTATTTTGTAGAGTTAAATAGTGGTTTATTTTGTACTTCAGCAAGTTTTTTGAAATACTTGTTTTGTGCAGCACTTTGGAAACAGTCTCTGTTTATAACATGTATTATATAAAGTGGAGTGGGTTGGAGAAACATCTGTCTGGGAGAATCACAAGCAGCTTTTTGCACATGGTTCAAAATGATTCAATAATTTCTCTGAACGGAATTGTCTGTTTTAGTAAGTAGCTTCCATATGGTTCTCATCCAACAAAATGCCCATTAAAAGTAAAAGGCAACATCATTCATCTCATTTTCTCCCAACTAGCTGCATTTACAATATTCTGTATGGAGTAAAATGCATCTTAAGAGGGAGTTTTACACTTCAATCAATTACTAAGACATAACACATTTAGATCACCATGTTTCCTTTTATTGTTTTCAATATAATTTATTCGGTGAAAACATCATATTAACATGTTTAATAAGTTTCATTTTAGTTTCTGACACTTCCCCTCACTCTGCTTCCTGCGCTAAATTACTCCCACTACTAATCCCACTAATGAAACTACTGCACATCGTACCAGGTTTGTGAAGTTGTAGTGTATTGCTTTATTTCATGCTTTTGTATATTTATTGAAGCATGGGTGATATAGGCTTCTGGGCTGAGCATTGGACATGGTCGTACTGCTAAATGTAACAAGGATTACGCAATGATGCATGGGGAAGAAGAACATTATAACATTGTAGAACGCTCCAAAATGTCAATTTTGCGTAGTGCTCCCTCTTGTGTTACTATAGTGCCATGTTATTACCAGTAGTGACCCAGCAGTTAATGGGATTATTCCACTGCTCTGTTTTGCTATGGCTAATACGCCTCTATTGGCATTTTGCATGCTTAAAACAAACATGGCGGATTTGACCTTTAATGTTCTATTTATTCATTTATTCACTCTTGTTCCCTTTTGGCTACTGTGTGTGTGGCCATATATTGCATGCCAAGGCGCAAGAGACCAGCATGGGTAATATATTTCTCATCGAATGTGAGGGGAAACTGGTTGCAGTAGAGAATGTAGCTTTAACTTAAACAACTTTCATCATTTCATCATTGGCATTTATCCTCTAGAAGGTTTATATAGAGTGATTCATGCATGTCTGAGTAATCTTTATTTTCCTATATTCAAGACGTTGCTTCAATCGTTTACAAACCGTAAAATGCAAAATAATGCAAGATAATCCTCATAAACCATTTTCAAATAGATAGTATCATTAAAAGCAATGAGCTGCAACAAATAAATAATACAATGTACAATTATTGCTCAATATTTGGCTACAGAATTCACTTTTACTTTTACAGGTCAAACAAAAATACCTAAAATCAGAAACACCTAACCCTGACCCTGGTACTGAAACCCAGGGATCCCAGCTTGCTCACGAGGTGCAGGGGAATGTTGGCATTCAGTGGGGAGCTGAAATGGCCAGATGGAGGACAGCGACAATGCCGTCTTTTGTGGATTAATCCTGACGGTAAGTAAACTGGAAGCTGTCAAAACTGGACAGGAGCTTGGGGACGACGTATTATTTTATAAACCCAATGCATCAACTGTTAATGCCACAAGGTGACAGTCATTTAGGTGAGGTGTGGGCACTTTGTCGAGTTTCATTTTCTTAATCAATGATACACATAGGATTTGGCTACACAGTGTACCCATTATGACACGTATGGAAAAAAAATCAGCTGCTCTCTAACATGATCTGTCTCTATCCATATGTGGATTTAAATGCATGCAGGACTTTAATGTGACAACATTTATAGTAAGGTATCGAACTGTCATGATCTGTCATCCCTGCCTGTTCCTGTGTTCTCCTCCCCCCTCCTGCACCTGCTGACCCCGGAACTGGGCGGAGCCTCCAGCCACTCCCACGCGCACCTGCCTCTCATCAGGCTGATTGCCATCACCTGCCGTGGGGGATAAAGAGGGCTGGAGAGTGCTACCCGGTGCCAGAACGTCCGTGTACCAAACGTGACTACCTAGCTCCTGTTACTTATGCTCCCTGGTGTTTTTTTTGTACCACACTCACGCTGGATATCTTTGTCTCCAGACTCCTGCCTCCGGTTTCGCCTGTCAGCCTGTCTTCGCCTCATCCCGACCCTGCTCCTCACCTGGTATCGTACTGTGCTTCACTTGTCTGTCTACGTGCACTGGATCCTGTTCTACTCACCACTCCCTGCTCGTCATCTCGTTCCCCGACCCAAGAGAGAGAGACTCTGCCCTCCTGCACTGTATATATACTCACCACAGAGAAAGAGACTCAATTGCATTGCACCTTGTATATATATACTTGCCACTTTGTGAATAAACACTGTTTAACTGCCTTCTGAGTCGTGCGTGTTGGCCCGCCACACCAGACATTATCACAGTACGTTCTGGCCAACATGGACCAAGCCGACTCAGGGGTAGACCCGGCCTGGCGCCAGGCCTACTCACACCACGGCGTAATGATCGGGCAGCACGAACAATCGATCAAGGACCTGTTAGAGCACAACCAGGCGCTCACGCAGCAGGTGAATCAACTTACTAATCAGCTGTCTACTCTGCTCGCTCCGGCCCCGCCCGCACCTGTTCCTGGTCCTGCCGTCGTCGCGGTGAGGACTCCGTCTCCTCCGCGCCCCCCGGAGTCCAGGGGCACGGATCCGGATCCGTATGCTGGGCAGCCCAGCCTCTGCCGTGGATTTTTATTTCAGTGCACTTCCATGTTTCGACAGTGTCCCGCCCGTTTCACCTCGGATGCCGCCAAGATCCGCTATGTTTGTGGGTTGCTCCGGGGTAAGGCGCTTCAGTGGGCCGAGGCGCGCTTTGCCAATGTGGTACTCGATACTGTGGATTACAATGACTTTGTTGCCGCTTTTAGACTGGTGTTCGACCACCCGCACTATCGCGCGGATGCCGCATCCCGCCTACTCAGCCTGACCCAGGGATCCCGTTCAGTGGCCGACTACACCATTGATTTTTGGACTAACGCCGCGGAACTAGACTGGACGGATAGCGCTTTGCGGGCCGTGTTCGTGCGGGGGCTTAACGACCAATTGAGAGACGAACTAGTTTCACGAGATGAGCCTCCGGACCTGCAGACTTTGGTTTCCCTAGCTAACCGCATAGATAATAGGCTCCAGACTCGTCGGAGAGAGAAGCGGCGCTCACCAGCGCGAGCCGCCGCTCGCCCCCCGCCGCCGCCGCCTCCGCTCCTCCAGGAGGCCCCGCCTCCCGGGGAACCCATGCAGGTGGGCCGGACCATCCTTTCCCCGGAGGAACGCATGCAGCGCCGCCGCCTGGCCGGGGAGTGCCTCTACTGCGGCACCCGGGGGCACTACATTGCCACATGCCCCGTGCGGCCAAAAGGGGGCGCCCACCAGTAGAGATGGGAGTACTGGTGGGTCAGTCACGTGTCCCATCCCCGTCTAGCCGGATTTTATTGGATGCTACACTCTGTTATAACCTGGACTCGTTCCCCGTCTCGGCCCTGGTGGACTCAGGGGCCGAGGAGGACTTCCTGGACCCCCGCGTGGCGGAGCAACTCGGGGTCAAGCTCGAGCCTTTGGACTCTCCTCTCACTGCCCTCGGACTTAATGGACAGCCCCTGGCCCAAGTCACCCACCGCACCGAGCCCATCACTCTGGTCATCTCTGGCAATCACCGTGAACAGCGGAGATTCCACGTGGCCTCCACCGTCTCGGCGCCCCTCGTGCTCGGTTTCCCCTGGCTCCGGTCACATAACCCGACCATCGACTGGGTCCAGGGGCGGGTGTCGGGGTGGAGCGCCTCCTGCCACGCCCTCTGCCTCCGGTCCGCCCTGTCTCCTGCTGGGGGCGCCAGCGCCTGCTCACCTCCGGGGATCCCCAGCTTGGACTCAGTCCCCGAGGAGTACTATGACCTCCAGGAGGTGTTCAGCAAAAGCCGGGCCATGTCTCTTCCCCCGCACCGGCCCTACGACTGCGCCATTGACCTGCTCCCGGGCGCTCCACTTCCCTCCAGTAGACTGTACAACCTCTCCAAACCGGAAAGAGAGACTATGGAAAACTACATTAAGGACTCATTAGCCGCTGGAATTATTCGCCCGTCCTCGTCACCCGTCGGAGCTGGCTTTTTCTTTGTGGCCAAGAAGGACAAGACCTCCGCCCGTGCATCGATTACCGTGGATTAAATCAAATCACCGTTAAGAACAAGTATCCTCTACCGCTCCTGGACTCTGCTTTCACCCCGCTCCATGGCGCCACCGTCTTCTCTAAGCTGGACCTCCGGAACGCATATCACCTTGTCCGCATCCGGGAGGGAGACGAGTGGAAGACCGCCTTCAAGACCCCCCTTGGACATTTTGAATACCTTGTCATGCCTTTTGGACTCACTAATGCTCCTGCTGTTTTTCAGGCTCTCATCAACGACGTTCTTAGAGACTTCCTCAACCACTTCGTCTTCGTCTACTTGGACGACATACTGATCTTCTCCCGAGACATCCACGAACATCAACGCCACGTCCGCCAGTCCTGCAACGCCTTCTGGAAAACAAGCTATTCGTAAAACCAGAGAAGTGCGAGTTCCACGCCAGCCAGGTCAGCTTCCTCGGGTTCATCGTGGGGCAGGGTCAGGTGAAAGCTGACCCCGAGAAGATCAAAGCCGTCCTGGAGTGGCCAGCCCCGGTGAATCGCAAACAGCTCCAGCGATTCATCGGATTCGCCAATTTCTACCGCCGCTTCATCCGAGACTTCAGCCGGGTCATCGCTCCACTCACCAAACTCACGTCCCCCGCCTCGCCGTTCGTCTGGTCACCCGAAGCCCAGGCCGCCTTCATGAAACTCAAAGACCTGTTCACATCTGCTCCCATCCTGCACCAACCCGATCCATCCCGCCAGTTCGTCGTGGAGGTCGACGCCTCGGACACCGGAGTTTGGGGCCGTCCTGTCACAACGCTTCGCTCCCCAGAACCGCCTCCATCCCTGCGCCTTCTTCTCCCGCCGCCTGTCGTCTGCTGAGGCTAATTACGACGTGGGAGATCGGGAGCTGCTGGCCGTGAAGCTGGCACTAGAGGAGTGGCGCCACTGGCTTGAAGGGGCGGAGCAACCTTTCCTCGTCTGGACCGATCATAAGAATCTCTCCTACATCCAGTCCGCCAAACGCCTGATCCCCCGCCAAGCCCGCTGGTCCCTGTTCTTCAGCCGCTTTAATTTCACCCTCACCTACCGTCCCGGTTCCCGCAACGTCAAACCTGACGCCCTGTCCCGCCAGTTCAGCCAAGAAGACCCGTCAGTTCCTGAAACCCATCCTCGCTCCGTCCCGCATTGTGGCCGCGGTCCACTGGGAGATAGAGGACCTCGTCCAGAGAGCCCAGACCGACCAGCCCGACCCAGGTAATGGGCCTCCTGGCAAATTATTTGTACCTGACTCTGTCCGTTCCCAGGTCCTAGAATTCATCCACGCCTCGAAATTCGCCTGCCATCCTGGTGTCAACCGTTCCCTGTCGCTCCTGAAAAGACACTTTTGGTGGCCCACCATGGACAGTGACACCCGGCAGTATGTCTCTCCGCCTGCCAGGTATGTGCTAGGGCCAAGGCCTCACACTCACCTCCCTCTGGTCTGCTTCTTCCGCTCCCAGTTCCCCGACGACCCTGGTCCCACATAGCAGTGGACTTTGTGACCGGCCTGCCCCCGTCCCAAGGTAACACCACCATACTCACCGTCGTTGACCGTTTCTCCAAGGCCGCCCACTTCATTCCACTTCCCAAACTCCGACCGCCCGCCAAAGAAACCACCGATCAACTCACCTCTCACGTCTTCCGCCTCCACGGTATCCCCTGCGACATCGTCTCCGACCGTGGCACCCAGTTCACGTCGCAGGTGTGGAAAGACTTCTGCCGAGGTTGGGTGCCACGGTCAGCCTCACCTCCGGATTCCACCCCCAGACCAACGGGCAGACCGAGCGCGCCAACCAAGACCTGGAATCCGCCCTCCGCTGTGTCGTCTCTGCCAACCCATCATCCTGGAGCTCCTTCCTCCCCTGGATAGAGTACGCCCACAACTCACTTGTCAGCTCGGCATCCGGCATCTCCCCGTTCCAGGCATCCCTGGGATACCAGCCGCCGCTCTTCCCCTCTGAAGAGGAGGACCTGGCAGTCCCCTCCGTCCAGCACCACCTCCAGCGTTGTCGCCGCGTCTGGAGGAAGACCCGCACTGCTCTGCTCCAGGCTGGGGTCCGCACGAAGAGGGCGGCAGATCGGCACCGTGTCCCGGCACCCGAGTACCAGCCCGGCCAAGAGGTCTGGCTCTCCGCCAAGACCATCCCGCTTAAAACTGAGTCTCGCAAACTCTCTCCTCGCTTCCTGGGGCCCTTCAAGATCTCCAAGATCATCAACCCTGCTGCAGTCCAGCTAGAACTTCCACCTGCTCTCCGGATCCATCCCACATTCCACGTCTCGCAGTTGAAGCCAGTCAGAACCAGCGACCTACCGTCAGAACCAGCGACCTGCCATCACCTGCCGTGGGGGATAAAGAGGGCTGGAGAGTGCTACCCGGTGCCAGAACGTCCGTGTACCAAACGTGACTACCTAGCTCCTGTTACTTATGCTCCCTGGTGTTTTTTTTGTACCACACTCACGCTGGATATCTTTGTCTCCAGACTCCTGCCTCCGGTTTCGCCTGTCAGCCTGTCTTCGCCTCATCCCGACCCTGCTCCTCACCTGGTATCGTACTGTGCTTCACTTGTCTGTCTACGTGCACTGGATCCTGTTCTACTCACCACTCCCTGCTCGTCATCTCGTTCCCCGACCCAAGAGAGAGAGACTCTGCCCTCCTGCACTGTATATATACTCACCACAGAGAAAGAGACTCAATTGCATTGCACCTTGTATATATATACTTGCCACTTTGTGAATAAACACTGTTTAACTGCCTTCTGAGTCGTGCGTGTTGGCCCGCCACACCAGACATTATCACACGAACAAAGGGAAGTTGGGAATCAGCTCTGTGGTTTTCAACTCGGAAATCATCGAACTTGAAGTTGTTTATCAATCAACAATTTGAAATGTCCAAAGTATAAAACAATGATCCATGGGTCATTGATTTTAACTATATAGTATATAAAAGCATATTGTCGTCTTTAAAAGTGTTTTATTCTTAGTGATAAATGCTAACACTTTCTTTGTACATTTAGACCATTTGTTGTTCATCTCATTAACTAAATGGCCCCATTTTCCAGTTCAATGAGGCCCCACACTCTGTAGGGTACACCAGGGGCCAATATGTTCGATGCGTGAGCGCAGCGCAATCAATGTAAACAAGTGTGTAATCGGCATTTAAGGAACTGGAGCTGAGTCAAGCTCACAATCCAGTGCACACTACAGTACTTAGCTACTCCTATACATAAAAACCCCGAAAATGTATTGCACTAAAATTTTTACTGTTTCAAGAAATTGGATAAGAGAAAATATTTTATCTCAACAATAACGGACATTATTAGCATTTTTGGGGCCGTAGGATTTATGTTAACATAGTGAGGACAGTGTGAAATGTAGTAGGGACAGCTGGGAAGAGGATCTAACAGTGCAGAGGCTGGCACACAACCTGGCATATGTGCTGTGACTTGGACCAGTCAAAAGTGGGAAGAAAGAACGAATGATTCATACAGTATTCAAAGTGATAAAGAAATGGATGGATGAATATTTTGTGTTTGAGTAAACTCTTTTTCTCTCTCCCCTTTTTTTTTGTTTACTCTATTTTATTTTATCTGAATAAGGCTTAGAATTATACATCAACAAATTCTGCAAATCTGTCAAAATCTTGTTAACTATAAGATTGGAAAGATCGGTCTGTTATATGTACATGCTACTGTAAAGTTACAGAATATAACTTTCTGGAGGTGGCATGTCACCTGCATGCTTCCATGGAGGTAAAAACCATACTTCGGAACATTCTCCATGGAGCTAGAGAAGTTTTATGTCATACTGCGGAATATTATAGCCAAAGGAACAGTGTTTCCATGAAAACAAGGAGGCCAAATAAGAGGGTGGTGGAGATGCAAGCCAACTCACAGCAAGGAGTTTTTCAGTGCAATAAAAACATCCATAATGAAGTCTACAAACTGTGGCTTCTGATGGTCAATAGTTTTGTTTCAACAACCTACAGCTTGTCTTTAGTCTCCCAACTCCCATATTTCACTCAAGGTGGTCAGTCGGAGGCATGTATTAATATTCCTTTTCCTTCATAGACACAAACAGTTAAAGTTTTGAGAGTAATGAAAACTGAGTGATAACCAGTCCAAGGGCTTTTGAAGTCCTTGTACTTATAGCACATGTTCTTCTTCATCTTTGCTGCAGAAAAGAGGTGATGCAGTGAAAGCAGCAGGTCACATCAAGTATCATTCAGGTGTGCAGCAAAAAATAACTTTGCAAAAGTTTATACGAACAAAGTAAAGTATATTAGATTTCAGGTCCTGTTAAAAAGATATTTAGCACAAACAAGTAGAACATAGGACTGCACAATTTAAAATAAAGTTGTAAAATCCTCAATAAAGGTTAACACAATATCCAAATAATTATATTTCAATAAGCTTCTAAAGTTCTTTGAGAAATTAAAATGGACAAGGGTCAGGTTTTAATTATTCTGTATTCAGCCTATAATTAGCCCTTTTTGATTTTAAGTTAGACTTTTTTTTTTTACACAGTTTGACTGTGCATTTGCATTTACATCATTGCTTGAATTTTGTGTGTGAAAGGTACAGTATGTAGAGTGAGCTGGTTTAAATAAGAAAGTACAATCAACTGAAACAGAATTACCAACGCCTTCACCTGCATATAGAAAAATCACAACACTAATCATAGTTATCAAAAGGTGTACTTCAATCACAACTGAACTGGGTAGCCAGCTCCTTAGCCTGCAGATAGAGGACATATACAAGTTTTTTTCATTTTCTGTATATGGACAGGCCTTCCTTCAAAAACCTCAAAAATGCACTCCCTGAGCTGCAGAGGCTGCACTAGCGCTGACTTATGAACTAGCTAAAATAGATTGGTCAAGACAAAACCATTGACTTCCTATCTCAAGACGGCAGCTAATTTTTCAGTGTGATTTTACGCCAATATTGTTTACAGAGCAGCATAGATCAACTCGAACGACTCGGCTGCAATGGAACAGTGAACTGTCCATGAATGTGCCATTTAACACTAAACAATTTATTTATGAACATAGTCAAGTAAACATCTCTCTTATCTCGCTCTACGTTTTTTCGTAGACATACCTGTGCACTTTTATAACTGTTCTTGAGCCATCTGTCAAATGCCGTTGTTGGCTTTTAGTTGTCTTTATTTCATATTTAAGCTAAAAAAAATATTATGAGCAGCGCTGGGTTAAACTAAGATCCAGGTTATGAGCTCTGATCCTCAGTCCATATAAAGTGTTTGAATAGCATGGAGGCAGGGTGCGTGGAGTCACCATTTTTGGAGAACATTGTTGGTTTGGGAGCAATTATTGAAAGCGGCTGTCTTCAGAAGCAGACAGTTTCCTCTTAATCACCCTGAGGATGTACAAGGTTGCACAAGATTTTCCTCACAGGATTTATAACATCTCTTTTTCGTTACGTGCCACCACCCCTGGACCATCCATTCCATCGGGCACCCGTTTTTTGTTTTAGTTTATTATTTTCGGGGTGAATCCTGGGCGGAGTTGATTCTCTGGCGGGGGCTTCACAGTGGCCTCGAGCTCAGCAAACCCCAGAAGGTAGAATAGGTTTAGTTTTACATTATAGGTATCTGGGATTTATTTTGTGTTGTGTGCAATTGTGGCTATTTTGAGTGGTGCACCTTAACTTTTACCTTGTGTGGACTGTGTCTGTGGAGCGTGAGCGCGCATGCGCAGGTGACTCCTTCAGGTGCGCGGAGCGGCTCGATTGTGAACAGGTGCAGCTCAGCTGTGTGTGAGATCAGCTGTGATCCGGTTTGGTAGTGATTGTCGTTGTCCGGTGAGTGATGGCTTCTTTTGATTTAGAAGCGTTTGTGTCTAACCCCACACTAGAAGTGTTAAATGCTTGTAGAAAATGCGATTTGCTTGACATCACTAAGCATTTTGATATTCCCGTGTCTGTTAGTTCGCGTGTGGGAGAGTTGAGGGAGACCGTACTGGCTGTTTTAGTTGGTAGGGAGTTTCTGGTCTTACCTGGCTCTGGCGAATTTGTTGGCGGGTGTTGTGATATGTCTTGTATACAAAGAATATAGTGCGCTAGGCGGAGTGATACATGTAACAACACCTATGCTCAGGACATGTAGTAAAGTTACCTGGTTCTTCACACTTCAGTCTCCATCCTTTATTTATATAAAAATACTTCATGGTGGCAGCGGAAAGTTGAGGAATGAAGAGAAAAAGGCCCGACTCCTCTCCCACGGCGTGTGCTGAAGCGATTGGTTTGTCCAAGGATAATTGCTGTTGTTAACGGCACGCTAAAGCTAACTGCCGATACGGGATGGCATCACATTTACCTGCCATGAACTGGTCCGACCCGGATCTGGGTGAGGCTATTTCGCTATTCAAGCAGAAAATGTGTCTGTACCTAGAGGATGAGGATGAAGCAAAACAGGCGAGGAAAATATGCCGAGGTATCGGAGATGAGGGGCTAAAGAGGCTAAATGCTAGCGGGCTAACAGCAGATGAAAAAAAAGTGCCGTCAAAACTGTGGACATTTTTCGAAGGTCAGTTAAAGCTGGATGTTAACTTCAGGATTCACAGACTTCATCTCAAGCAATATAGACAAAAAACAGATGAAAGTATTGATGATTTTGTTACCAGGGCGAGAACTGCACTAAAATGCCAGTTTACAGAAGAGGAACTCCATGAACGTCTCATTGAGCTTATTATAGCCAGCACACCACACGGAGCATTCAGAAATGAGCTTTACAGTAAACCACAAGGTTGTTCCCTTGCTGAAGTGTTGATTGAAGGACGAAAACATGAAGCTCTAAAAGCAGGAAATCTCCAACTGCACCAATTGGAGGTAAGCAAAACTGCGCAAAAAGAAAAAGTGGATGGTATTATTAATGGACGTCATTGTCAAAAATGTGGATCAGACCATAAACCACGACAATGTCCTGCTTTCAATGATGTGTATCATTTATGTGGCATCAAAGGACACTGGGCTAAATGCTGTAGAAAGAGAAAGCAATTAAAGCACAAAGAGCACTCCAAGCAACAACAAAGAAATAAGTCACAGTCATACAAAAATGACCACAAAAAGGCAAATAAAATGTACACCATACAAACTACAGACTCCAGTGAGGATGACATGTATCAAAGACAGTTTCACTGTGTCACAGTAAGCGAAAAATGCATGCACAGTATTTATACTAAAGCACCAAGAGACGAAGCATATACAGTATTAAAACCACCTGACCTACCAGACCAGAAATATACACTGCGACTAAAGATCGACACAGGTGCATTAGGAAACACCCTCCCACTGCGTACATACAAACGAATGTACGGCAGAAATCATCAGGCTATGAACAGATTACAAAAGAGCCATACAAAACTGTCAGCGTACAGTGGACACAGGATTCACTGCTTTGGGAAAATAGACATTCCTTGTCAGTGGAAAGATTCCAAGTGGGTTAATGCCATGTTTTATGTTGTGGATGTACCAGGTCCGGCAATAGTAGGCTTACCTACATGTGAAGCACTTAAACTTGTCACTGTGAACGTGGACTCTGTGACTAATACCAGCAAAACAGCGCACAAAGAGACTAAAACAAGACAAAACAAAGTAGATACACCAAACTACATTAACACTATAGAAGATCTGAAAAAAGCATTTCCAGACCAGTTTGACAAACTCGGAAACTTCAGTGGTACTGCAAAACTACTGCTAAAAGAAGGTGCTGAATCATTTCAAGACCCACCACGCAAATGCAGTAGTCACATAAAAGACAAGCTCAAAAAAGAGTTGAATAGTCTTGTGGAGCAGGATGTGATACGCAAAGTAGAAGTGCACACAGATTGGTGCTCCAGCCTAGCATACAGTACTAAAAAAGATGGTAGTCTACGAATATGTCTCAACCCTCAAAAACTAAACAACAGTTTAAAGAGATGTCCGCACAAGATTCCTACTGTTGAGGAGCTCAACCCAAAATTTGCAAAAGCAAAAATGTTCAGCAAATTAGATGCAAAGGCAGGATATTGGTCCATACATTTGGATGAAGATCCACAACTGTTAACAACATTTCGCACTCCATTTGGCAAATACTGCTGGAAACGTTTACCATTTGGACTAAGTGTGTCTCAAGATATCTGGATCCTATCCTATCCTGGAGGGACTACAAGGAGTAGTGAGCATTGCTGATGACATTGCAGTTTGTGGGGAAAATGAGGAGGAACACGACAGGAACCTAATCAGCCTGATGGAACGTGCTGCAAACACAGGTTTGGTGTTCAACAGTGATAAATGCAATATCAAGCAAAACCAAATCTAATTTTTTGGTAACCAGTACACAGCCTATGGCATCCAACCGGATCCGACTAAAATCCAAGACATTCAAAAAATGCCAACACCCCAAAACAAAGATGAACTACACAGATTCATTGGGATGTTATCTTATCTGTCTCCCTACATACCAAAGTTTGCGGACAAAGCACATACCTTAAGAGGCTTACTAAGAAATGACGTACCATGGTCATGGGACTCAAACTACCAAATGTTTTTTGATGACCTGAAAGCAATAATCACCGAAGATGCTTGTTTGAAATACTACGATCCTAAGACGACTCTAACACTCGAAGTAGATGCATCACAGAAAAGGGTAGGGGTGGCACTCGTGCAAAACAACCAACCTATAGCCTTTGGATCCAAAACACTCACAGATACGCAGTCTAGATATAGCAACATTGAGCGAGAAATGCTAGCTATTGTCTATGGTATACAACGTTATCATACATATCTGTACGGCAAAGCATTCATAGTAATTACAGATCACAAGCCACTTGTAACCATATGTCGAAAACCACTGCATGCAGCCCCACCAAGGTTACAACGAATGCTGGTGCAAGTGCAAGGTTACAATTTCGAGGTCATGTATAGTCCTGGACCACAGGTGATCCTGGTTGACACCCTTAGCCGATTACCAAATCCTGAGAACAGTAGCGAAATAGAACTGGACGAGCGTATTGATGGAATAGTTCTTGAAAAAGAAGACCCTGAAATGCACACTATAGCACTTATCAACTTTTCAACACTCAGAACACTCTCCATGCAGAAACAACCAAAGATCTCAAACTAAATGCACTAAAGGAAGTGATTCATCAAGGATGGCCAGAAAAAATATCTGATCTCCCAAAAGATCTACGTGCCTATTGGTCATTCAGGGATGAACTTGCTATAGAGGCAGGAGTCATATTCAAAGGCAGACAAGTGCTTATTCCTGAGTCGATGACAGAGGGTAGAGCTAAGATCGGGCCTAAAAAATCCAGCCCGACCCGACCCGGCCCGCGGGTATTAAAGCCCGACCCGGCCCGAGCCCGACCAATTAACTTGATTTGCAGGCCCGAGCCCGAAGCAAACCCGAAATTTCATATTTTATTTGTGAGGCCTAGATGTTTGACTTTGACGATCATCAATTTTGCCAGTACAGCTGTTTAAATGCTGCTCAGCGTCGAGGTGCCAGTCTTTTTGCTCTCGTATGAAAGCAAAGCGCCACATTGACACATTCAGCGAAGCCAACGCAAGTTTCTGTGGCATTTTCAACAATTAATGTGAAGCTTTTCTCACCTCACTCTTACTGGTGCGTGTTTGTCTGTTCAGTTCTCCTGTCTTTAGTTTATCCTTAACTTCTTGCTCCTCCATATTGGGGATACCAGGTCAAAATAGATGTGGACTTGCGGAGGGAAGATTATTAAGAGGGCGTACCAGGATCTGTTTTATCCAAATTATTTATTTTAAAACAAGTATTCCTTATGTTAAAGCTTTTATTAGTGAACTGCACCGCAATAACATGTACTTCTTTCAGCAAGACAGCTACAGGCTCATCCAACACCGCTCGAACCACATACGCCACACATGCACGCGCACGTCACTCTCTCACTCACGCTCACGCACCGCACCGAACCAAAACTCGTAAGAGTCAGACACGCATCTCACAACACTTTGTTTAGTATCCACACATCGTTTTAGTATACATTTTTATAAACATATATTTATTTTAAAAAAGTCAGCGAGAGAGAAGCCCGAGCCCGACCCGACCCGAAGCAATGATTGACATTTTAGGCCTGAGCCCGACCCGAATTTCGGGTCGGGCTCGGGCTTAAGATCTTACCTCTAACAGAGGGTATATTAAAACAACTACATTCAAGTCATCAAGGAATCGAGAAAACACGACGTCTTGCAAGAGAAAGTGTGTACTGGACAAAAATGAATGATGACATTGAGAGGATATGCAGATCCTGTGCGATATGTGTAGAACACCAGGATGCAAACCCAAAAGAACCTCTCCACCCACATAAGGTACCAACCAAGCCGTGGCAGTCACTAGCTTCAGATCTATTTGAAGTGAACGGTCGTCAATATCTATTGACTGTGGACAGATATTCCAAGTTCCCTGTAGTGGATGAGCTACACACAGCTTCAAGTCATGCAGTAGCACAAAAGATGCAAATGTATATGTCACTATTTGGACGTCCTGATGAAATCTTGACGGACAATGGAACACAGTATACAGGAGAAGCGTTCAAAAAGTTCACAGTGGAATGGGGTATTGAACACATCACAAGCTCCCCCCATTACCCAAAAAGCAATGGATTCATTGAAAGACACGTCCGACACATCAAATCAACTGTTAAAAAGACACTGAAAAATGGTGGAAATCTACAAATGGCATTACTACAGATCAGAGCAACACCGATTGACAGT
The DNA here is from genome assembly GCA_019594935.1 of Periophthalmus modestus. NCBI lineage: Eukaryota > Metazoa > Chordata > Actinopteri > Gobiiformes > Gobiidae > Periophthalmus > Periophthalmus modestus. Next base: position 14,132,019 of record JAIEZT010000019.1, on the reverse strand, counting down.
AAACTTCTATCACCTGCAGAGCTGATTTTTGGCAGACCTATCACCACCCTTTTACCAAATCGAACAGACCCTGGGCAGAGAAGAGCACAGATTGCAACTAGAACAACGAACAGCAGACATGAAGGAACATCATGACAGAAACAGTTGTAAGGAATTACCACCTCTTCACCCAGGACAACATGTGACTGTATTGAACAAAGAAAGGGGAACGTGGCACCCAGCAACCGTTGTGGAAAAGAGCAGTGAGCCGAGGAGTTACATTGTTCAAACACCAAATGGGAATAAAATCAGACGATGCAGGAGCCATTTAAGAGAACTTTTCAAACCAACTATGCAAAGCAACACAAGGAGGATTCAATTTGCAGAGCCACAACAACAAGCTGAAACACACGAAGGTCACAATGACTCTGCAGAAGTAATCAATGAAATACCACATGGAACAGACACGAACTGTGAAAAACAAAACCTTGTACAACAAATACATACTCGATCCGGCAGAATTATAAACAAGCCAACCCAGTACAAAGACTATGTTTAGAAAAAACAACTAATCTGTTGGTTATGAGTAATTAATGGTTATTATTTTGGTTGTTATACCTACATTAAGCTAAAGGGGAAAACAAAAGTTATATTGTTAAAACCGGAATGCCATGTTTAATGTTGTTCTTAAAGAATATAGCACAAAATGTTGATTATATTTTGGTTAAGATATCTGAAGAAATGCATAGCCACTTCATGTGATTGTTTTTTGTTGAATGTGAGAGTTAACTAAAGAAAGGGGATGTTGTGATATGTCTTGTATACAAAGAATATAGTGCGCTAGGCGGAGTGATACATGTAACAACACCTATGCTCAGGACATGTAGTAAAGTTACCTGGTTCTTCACATTTCAGTCTCCATCCTTTATTTATATAAAAATACTTCAGCGGGGAAGAGACCGCGGGTGATGCAGTGGTGTCCCCGGTGCGTCCTGGTCTGGAGAGTGCCTTGACACCGCAGCTGCAGGTAGGCTTTCCAGATGTGTTCCAAACGAAGGAAAAGTTCCGTACTTCGTCTGGAGGATCAGGTGCAGAATCCTCCCCTAGAGATGCGCGTGTCACTGTCCGTATAGCGCGTCTCAAAAATGAAAGGGAAGAAAAGGAGTGAGAGTTTCAGCTCAGACGGGAAATTGAGCTAAAGCGATTAGAGTTGGAAAACGCTAGGGAGGTGGAACTGAGAAAGTTAGAGGCCGAAACTGCTTTTAAAATGCGGCAATTAGAACTGCAAGCGCGGAGTTCTGTTTTGGAGCAAGACGTTGTTGGTCCGCACGATGCATTTGACGTAACCAAAAACATCCAGCTTGTCCCCGTTTTCCGCGACAGTGAGGTAGAGTCTTACTTCGGGGCTTTCGAGCGCATTGCATCCGTGTTACACTGGCCTAAAGATGTATGGGCTATTTTACTGCAATGTAAACTGAGCGGAAAAGCTTTAGAAGCCTGTGCGTCATTGTCCATTTCAGACAGTTTAAATTATGACAAATTAAAAAGTGCAATCCTGCGTGCTTATGAGCTTGTACCTGAAGCATACAGACAGCGTTTTAGAGGGCTAAGAAAATCGTTCAGTCAGACTTTTGTGGATGTTGCTCATGAAAAGAGCCTGTTATTTGACAGATGGTGCTCCGCGAGTAAAGTGGACACGTTTGCGTCCCTGCGTGAGCTGTTTTTAATTGAAGATTTTAAAAACTGTCTTCCTGGGCGTATTCTGATTTATCTGAATGAGCAAAAAGTGACTACGCTCCAGCAAGCTGCGATCTCCGCAGATGAGTTTGCGGTGAGTGTTCTGACTCGAGCTCAGGCTAAAAAGTTGTCTCAGGAGAGTGACGTTGATTTGTGTGACTCTGTGCTCGCTCCTGTGTTCTGTGAGGACAGTGCGCCCTCTTCTGGCCAAGACGAGAATGGTTCTAAGGTCAAGGTTAGGACTGGGGAGGCTCAGCCAATTTCTCCTGTGTCCCCACCACTAACCCCTGACGCTCTTATTAAGGAACAAAAGTCTGATGCCACTTTAACAAAATGTTTTTCTGCCTTAGAGAATCCAGATGTCAACAGTCAGTTCTTCATTGACAAAGGGGTGCTGATGCGCTATCCCTGGCTCATGAACATTTGTGGTCGGGTCATCTTGGTGTCACTAAAACCTATAATCGTGTCTTGCAGCACTTCTTTTGGCCTGGTCTGAAAACTGATGTGGTTAGTTTTTGTAAGACCTGTAGTACCTGCCAGACTGTGGGCAAGCCAAACCAAGTGGTACCCCCGGCCCCCTTATGTCCTGTGCCTGCTGTCGAAGAGCCATTTGAGCATGTCATTGTTGATTAGGTTGGCCCCCTCCCAAAAACAAAGTCCGGTAATCAGTTTTTGTTAACCATAATGTGTGTTACTACCCGTTTCCCTGAGGCAATTCCTTTACGAAAAATAACAGCCCCTTCAGTGACCAAAGCACTTACTAAGTTCTTCACCACGTTTGGCCTTCCTTGGGTAGTGCAAACAGACCAAGGAACTAACTTCCTTTCTAAGACTTTTAAAGAAACCTTGCAGTCATGTGGTATGATGCACTCTGTGTCCAGTGCCTATCACCCCGAGTCTCAAGGTGCATTGGAAAGATGGCACCAAACTTTTAAGTCAATGCTGAGAAAGTTCTGTTTTGAGACAGGCAAGGATTGGGATGAAGGTGTTCCTTTTATGCTTTTCGCTATAAGAGATGCCACTCAAGAGTCCCTGGGTTTTAGCCCAGCTGAACTTGTGTTTGGTCACAGTATCCGTGGTCCACTGAATGTGCTCAAGGAGAAGCTTTTAACTGTGTCAGTGTCCACAGGAAATGTGTAAGACTATGTTTCTAGGTGCAGAGAGCGGTTACAGCAGGCCACTAGGTTGGCTAAGGAAGCTCTTTCGTCGTCACAGGCTAGTATGAAGAGCCGTTTTGACAAAAAGGCTGTGGCACGTCACTTCAAGCCTGGTGATAAAGTGTTGGTGTTGCTTCCTACTGTTGGCTCTGCTCTCTCAGCCCATTTCTCTGGCCCCTATGTTGTTGAGAAAAAATTGTCTGATACAAACTACCTCATTCTTACCCCTGAGAGAAGGAGAAAAAACAGGCTGTGTCATGTTAATATGCTCAAGCTTTTCCATTCCAGGGAAGAGGAGCCAGCTCAGTCCCTTTTAGCTGTGCCTTGCATGTCACTTGAATCTCAAATGTCAGCTGAGGAGGATTTAGAAGAGCCTAGTGTTGCCCAACAGAGCGGTCGTTTGTCTAACTCTGAGTTTATGTCCAGTTTAGGCGCCAATCTGTCATATCCCAGGGAAGACGAACGTCATGACATCTTGGTTCTATTGCAATCCTACCCCTCCTTGTTTGGTGACACCCCTTCTCGCACTAGTGTACTTGAGCATGACATTGATGTAGGGTCTGCAACTCCCATTAAACAGCATGCCTATCGTTGTCCTCTGACCAAGCGTGAGGCCATCAAAAAAGAGGTGGAGTACCTGTTGGAAAATGGCTTGGCTAAACCCAGTTACAGTCCATGGAGTTCTCCCTGTCTTCTTGCTCCCAAGTCAGACGGCACATCGCGATTTTGCACAGACTTCAGGAAAGTGAATGCAGTCACTGTTCCAGATTCCTTTCCTTTGCCACGCATGGAGGACTGTATAGACAATAATGGCCCTGCAGCATACATCACTAAACTAGATCTGTTGAAAGGCTACTGGCAGGTCCCTCTAACACCCAGAGCATCTCATATTTCTGCCTTTGTGACACCTGACCATTTATGCAATACACTGTAATGGCCTTTGGCATGAGAACTGCTCCAGCCACGTCCAACGTCTGATGCATCTAGTGCTTGGTGATGTCTCTAATTGCAATGTTTACTTGGACGATATTGTCATTTTTACTCAGATACCTGGCCCAAACACATCTGCACTTTATATGAAGTTTTTAAGAGGTTGTCTCAAGCAAACTTGACACTGAACTTGGCCAAATGTGATTTTGGAAGGGCAACTGTAACTTATCTGGGCAAAGTAGTCGGTCACAGACAAGTACGACCCGTTAATGCAAAGGTGGAGGCTGTTCTTTCCTACCCTACTCCTACAACCCGTAGAGAGTTGCGCAGATTTCTGGGGTTAGCTGGCTATTACAGGTGTTTCTGTAAAAATTTTTCAGTATTAGTGGCTCCCCTCACTACCCTCTGTAGTCCCGCTGTTCCCTTCATCTGGACAGCTGAGTGTGAAGGTGCCTTCCAAGCGGCTAAGTCACTTCTTTGCAGTGCCCCAGTCCTTTCTGCCAGAGACTACTCAAAACCTTTCAGCTTGGAGGTGGATGCTAGTGCCCCTGGAGCTGGTGCGGTGTTGGTACAGGATGATGAGGCCGGTGTCCCCCATCCAGTGTCATACTTTTCCACCAAGTTCTAAAAACACCAGCTCAACTACTCCACCATTGAGAAGGAGACTTTGGCTATACTCCTAGCCCTTCAACATTTTAACGTTTATGTCGGTTCCACTAATGTCCCAGTCTCTGTGTCCACAGACCACAACCCTCTTGTGTTTTTAGCCCAAATGTATAACCAGAACCAGCGGCTGATGCGGTGTGCACTACTGGCCCAAGGCTACAACATCACGATCCAGCACAAGAAGGGGAAAGACAATGTTGTGGCTGATGCCCTTTCGCAAGACTGGGGACCACCATCACCACTTGCATCCAAGTGGTCATGGGCACCTATATGCTTTTTAAAATTGAACATCTGTACCAACATCTTCATTTACTGTGCTTTCAAGGATTCCATCACCACCAGGAATTGAGTGGTGATGGCAATTTATATCCCTCTGAAGAAAAAAAAAAAAAAAAAATTAAGGGGGTGTAGCTTTTGTTTTATGGGGGGAGGTGTTACAGGCTAGTTTGTGTTTTTTGTCCTTGCCTCTCCCAACCAGATCTGCCCACCAGTTGAGCCGCACCTGGCGAGACTCAGCAATCAGCTGGTGGGGGGAATAAAAACTGAAGCATCTCACTACATCGTTGAACCGTGGCATCCTTGGCTGCAGCCTCTTCGTTTCATTATTTAGTCATTTTTGTTTGTATTTTTGGAAGCACTTTTTGTAAGAATAAACTTAGTTATCTTTTTTGCTGACCACGTCTCCCACTCTCCTATTTTGTTCTGCGCCCGGATTTATAACATCTCTTTTTCGTTACGTGTTACCACCCCCGGACCAACCGGCATGTAACAGAGACACAGAGATTTCCTGGTCGGCCGATAGCCTTTGTGGGCTGTGTCAAGGCAGCCTTTGCGGGCCATGTCAGGGCAGCCCTTGCGGGCCATGTCAGGGCAGCCTTTGTGGGCCGTGAGAAGAAGAAGTCCTTCTTCTTCTCTATTACAGTGTTGTATCTTGTCTGCTGTAAATAACCAACATGTGCATTTTTTCCCTTCACTAAAAACATTGTATTGTATTTGATACTAGGTCACTTCTTATTTGATAACAAACAACTTCATGGTTTTTCATATAATACACTTTTATTTTGAAAAGCTACTTTGTGTGTAGGAACTTAGCTTGACATGAAAAAAAACATTACATATCAAAGGCAGAAAAAGTTGACACGCTGCAGAATGAGCATGCTTTTTGCAGTAGCTGCCCCTCTGAAGAAGCACAAGGTATGTTTTAAGTTGCATTAAAGCAAAATTATAATACTTTGCCTTAGCCAAATGGTCATTGGTTTTTGTGGTTTAACTGGTGTGTAATCATCAGTTTGTATTGAGCTAATGTTAGGTTTCATTTTACTTGTGTGAGTGTAAGAGCATAGCATTTACCATTTACACACACACTTGTGTTTTTCCAGGTCTTATGGTGTAGTTGAATATTTGTTGCCATAAAATCAGAAAATCATCAGTAAAGTAGTAAAAGCCAAAAGTACTGTCAACTGAACTAAAAGTTGTAGGAGTGAAGACGTTTCGCTGCTCGTCCAAGCCGCTTCTTCAGTTCTGGTCAGATTACTGGAGGCCACTGCCTTATATCTGCCTAAAGGGAGGAGCTAAATACACTGAAACTGAAAACGGCTAATGTTTACAGTATCTGTTTGTAGGTCTGTTGAGCTACACTAAGTGTGCACTTAGAAAAACTACTGAAGAGCAGATGTGTTTCCTCACACCAGAACGCTACAGTATGATCCTCCTGTGGTTGAAAGGTTGGGGTTAAACTGTGCTGACTGACCTTCTCCATGACGAGCCTTCACCATCATGCGCAGGGCCAGCTCTCTGAAACTGTGAGACCTGGACGAGCCTTTCCTCCCACAGTCATGTCCTTACATTTTTCATTTCACTTTAAAACATATTTTTAATTGGTTCTAAACAGTTATACAAACTTCAGGTTTGATGGATTTGCACATCTGTTTCAATGATGTGTTTGTACCTGTTTATTTTGCTGTTGCCAAGTTCTTTTTGAATGCTGTTTCATAAGATTGGAAAGAAAAAGTTTAAAATGTGCAGTTTTTGCCATCATTCTCTTTTAGTTTGGCTGTGATGATATTTTTATAATGCTTATATTCAGAGATTATTTATATAAGATGCGAGGGGATATTTTACTTAAATATTACTTTTAATGTAACATTTTAATTTAATACATTTACTTACATTTACTTATATTTAGATCACCATGTCACTGTGTAATTCCTCAGTCGTCCAGGTCTGATCCACCTTTTATTTTGAAAATGCTACATTTGCCAAAAAGAATGCAAGTTTCCCTTTCAGTTCTGACGCTTGTCCCCCCTCCATTTGTTCTCTCCTACCCCTTCAGAGTGCCATCACAACATAATGAGCGTGCATCCCGCTAATAAAATTGCTGTGCATCGCATTAAGTTTGACAAGTTGTCGTGTACAGTTCTGTTTCATGTTTTTCTACATTTATGCAGAATTGTCATGTGCGAGCATGAGTGACGTAGGCCTGTGTGCGGAACATTGCAGAATCTTACAGCTATAATAAGGAGGGTTCGTTTACGGCCCAAGGGAGATCTCTAAATGACTTAAACATGCATGAATGACATCTAAAACCTCTTCAGGCATGTTTCTGATGAGGGAACAGTCTTATAACAAGGTACAAACGTTCAAAATGATTTTAAATAATAACCTGTAAGCTTATTCTTCTTGTGTGAAGTTTGACGCTCTTTTGGTGAGTCAATTTTATGTGATCGGGCCTAATATTGACATTATCTCTAAACTGAGGTTAAAGCTTTGAGAAGTTACCTTACTGAATTATAGCCTGGCTGTCTAACCCGCCAAGTGACAGTTCCAATTCACTGTAAAGTCATTTTCAATTTGATGGTAATGGTCTGAGACACTAGGATTTATACTGCACTGAGGTAACAGGTCCTGCCCCCAAGGGAAGAGTTTTGGAGAAACTGCCCTGCCTGTGTTTACATTTTGGCCTCATTCTAGGGGATTGTTCTACCCCTGTGACCTGTCTGACTCTCCTTCACTGCTGTTACCTTAACCCACCATTTCTGTTCAAAGAGGGATTTTTTTCTCACACATTTAAATTGCTTTCCTCACACTTTTCACAGTTCCAATTAGTTTTTGTTGTCAAAACTGGCAACCCAAATGAAAAACTCATGTTAGGCTCATTCTGCTTTCTGATCTGAATCTTCTTGAGAACCAAAACGGCAAATAATAAAATCTACAACTTAGTCATCTTGTCCAGTGTTAAGAATAAATCTGCATTACAATTGTTATCCGTAAAAGCCATATTTGATTTGAACATGTCTACAGAGATACAGATTCTAAGGGCCCAGGGTTGTCAAGACCCAGGAAGACCAGATTTTTATTTTAGTTTTTGTATTTTAGCTTTAACTTTAATATGTATTCTACAGCAGTACTTGCTGTCACACAAGTTTAACATACAAATCCTGCATTTCAAGGATGAGTTCTTCTCTCAAATATAAAACACTCTGTTCCACATTATGATGCCATGTGGTAATACAGGGAGTGCTCCACTGTGTTTTTAAACTCCATACACCATCACGAGAAGTTTTGGATAATTTAATTTGGACAATTTCAGCCCTGGAACAAAACCTCTACCTCTTACTGAACAAAAGATAAAAGGAGCTGTTAACTTAAAAACTACCACTTCATGACATCACAAGGTGGAACAGAGCATTTTAAGCCTGGGAGATGTAAACGGATTTCTCAAACATGTGTGAATGAAACAAAACACAGCTCCAGGTCTAGTCACATTGTAACACAGCTTAAAGCTCACAAAAGTCGATTTGATTATTAAAGGATCTTTAAAAGTAACCAATATTCATTTAGGAGTCATTTCTGGACAAATTAAAAGTAACGTTTCATGCACGGCCCCCTCCTCCTCTCAATAATGGTTTGCTCTGTTGACTCCTACCAGGCTTTGGTGTGGACATGTGGACATTTGGACATTTGGAGTGTCCATCTATGCAGTGCAGCTTTCATATTGTCTCTTCATAAATCAGACTATGTCCCATTATAAATCTTTTATAAGAAAAAAGAAAAAATAGAAAGAGAAAATTCAGATCGACAGTATGATAGAAAATCCAGATCGGCACTATGTCACCGTGTTTTTCAAAAAGAAAAGTCATCTACTGCAGTGGTCCCCAACCACCGGGCCGGGGACCGGTATCGGTCCGTGATGCATTTGCTACCGGGCCGCCGACCAAAAACAGTAAATCATTTATCAGCGACTGCATTTTCTCCGAAGTGACTTTTGCCCGCTCCTCATGACACGCTAATAAGCTCGTCCGTAGATATAGAATGAAAATCCTGATAGGAAATCGCCACATAAATCCATTTGATATATAATGATGAGTTTATTATATCTGTGCTAGATGTGTGTCCGCCGCACAACAGTCAGAGCGCGTCAGGGCAAAGGTCGAGGAGAAGGGGAGAGCTCGTGAGTCTTAGCACAAACAGCAGAAGCTAAAGGAAAAACAGCTCTATGTGAAATATTAAGGTTTCTTGACATTGACTCCATATTCTGAAATGTTTGAAATGTTCATGAAAAAAACACTTTATAAATGTATTTGTGGCATATCTGAATCTTATTTTGAAAGCTCATCTGTGCTTTAGTTCAGTGTGGAGCGTGAGTGCATGTGGCGCATGTGGCGTGTGAGCGAAGAAGCGACGTGTGTGAGTCTGGAGTCTTGTACCTGGAAAAAGACGGTAGAACTGATGTGTAATTACGGTGCAGTACAGAAAATACAGATTGGGGTCTTTCAGCTCACACCACACTTGAAACAACTTTGAGGTAAAGAACAGGGAGTTAAACCCCAGAGGAGGAGCGACCCTTCGCCCCTGGAGAAGACGGCTCTCCCCTGTGTTTCCCGACCACGGTCAGGGGAGCAGGAAAGGATTAACATAAACGCTACGATAGCGACCAGTCACGAGTCAGAGCGCTCTGAGGCTAACCCTGCCAAATCCTCCCCGGGCCGCAGTAAAATTGTCAAACGTTGACCGGTCCGCGGTGAGAAAAAGGTTGGGGACCACTGATCTACTGCATAAACTAAAAGAGAAAAAGCTTTATGTTGATTTGAACATTGATGTTTCTTAGACCACTCCTTCAGTTATGATTTGATTTTTATTTTATCATTTGAAAATACCAGATTTTGTTTATTATTTAATGTTTTGTCCTTCTCATTACATTGACTTCAAATTATAAGTTAAATGTTGTGTCCACAGTTACTCTTACACTTTCTAGAGTAGTACTATCCCCAAATAACTTTCTTTTTTTTATTTTTTATTTTTTTTTGTAAAAAATACGTACCATACTAAGGTTATTTTTAGGGATGGTATATCGGTCATTGGTTTGCAGTGATATCGTTGATATAGAGCAGTGGTTCTTAACCTTTTTGGAGGTACCGAACCCCACCGGTTTCATATGCACCTTCACCGAACCCCTCTTTATTGAAAAATAAAATATGATTTTTTTTCAAATTAAAGACATAAGTATGTTTTACTGGTCACAAAATGGACCGTGCATTAACATCACTGTGTCAAAGAACAAAACCAATACAGTGCATGAACTCACAATAAATTACATATTTACCTTTTCACAGAGTAGCCTTTTCATCAAAATTTGGCTCTCTTCACCTTGAATTCAGCAAGCGTTGTGTCCTTGTATTCCCCATCTCCATGCAGGTTAAGGAAGTGTTCCTTTAGTTTTGCCAGTACTAGACTAGAATTGCTTAACTTGGCATTTCAAATCATGCAGACAGGACGCTGACTCCCATCATGTTCCGTTATATATGTGAATCCATGTAGTACATATTCATCTGACCACTTTCTTTTTTTGCTTTTTTACATAGTTAGTATGGATTAAAATAATAACTCTTTAGCGTTGGATGCTATCACCGCCGATAGATTCTCGGTTCCGGACTTTCCATTACCGTAACTCCGCCACCAATTAAGCTTCATGTAAATTCAAACAGCATCTCAAAGCAGAGGCATAGGGCTCTTTAAATATGTTACTGTCATTACGGTAACGTGCTTACGTCGCCCTCGAAGACGACCAATCAGAGCGCAGTTGTCGCCGGGATCCTCCCAGTCAATGCCGGGGCATCACTCTGGCTGTGTCTCATGCCGTGTCTCATGCCGTGTCTCAATTCACCAAAGTGCCCTTAAACACGCCGTTCGAACGGTGCGTTTAAGTCGGGCGGGTACTTTGATAGACACATTGAATGGTGCATTTGTTGAATTGGGACACGGCCGGCATCTGGAGACGCTCGCAGTTCGCGAATCATAGGAGTCAGGTGCTCCGCCGAACCCCTGAGACTGACTCACCGAACCCCTAGGGTTCGATCGAACCCAGGTTAAGAACTACTGATATAGAGGCTATCGGTATATCCGTAAAGGTGCAATATTGAAAATTTAGTCGATATTTTGCACCAATATTTTTTTCTTCTATTTTTCCAATTTGTCCTCAGTGCCTCAGATTTGTTTTGTGACTAAATGACTAAAAATTAGAATTTATATCCCAGATGTAAACATTTGATTATTTTTTACAAAAGCAAAGTTAAAGTGAAAGTTAATGTGTTAACTTCATTAAAACTGAACATAACTTTGGTCTGTACTATAGAGTTTAAAAGCTTAAGATCAGTGTCAGCAACTACAGTTATTTATACAATTACAGTACTCTAACCACTGCCACTTTTAGGCCTGATCCATAAAAGTTTGAAACTCATTTAAGTGAACTGCAAAAACACAATCATTAAACCAAACCAGCTGCTTGTAATTCCCTGCCTTCTGTGAAGTGTTATAATACAGTACATTCACACTGATACAGAGATCTGTAGAATACTTGACATAATCCTCTTACTCTGGTTCAAAGGGTCGAGTCCAGTCAAACAGCCATTTTGTGTTCACTGCTGCAGCCACCCACAGAGAGGCATGCTGGATGACTCTGACAACAACAGAACTCAATTTAGTGAAAATGTTGGCACAAAATAAGTTCAAATATTGCTTGGAAATCAAACAAATGATTCTTCTAAACAGATAGCTGTTTTTTAATGCCTGTTTTGTGTTGGTTTAAAAAAAGTGTGATCTGCAGAGGTGGGTGGAGTATCCAAAACACTGTACTCAAGAGTAACATTACTTCAGAATAATGTTACTCGTGTAGAACTACAAAGTAGTGGTCCAAAAATGACTCAAGTATATGGGAAAACTTCTCAAGTAAGAATATCTGCCGGGACTGAATGTCTGATTTGTATTTATGTAATATGAAGGATAAAAGATTAAATAATGCAAAAAATATGGTATTTTCAAAGGATAGACACAAAAAATGAGACAAACTAAAGAAACACAAATGTTCAAATTATTTCGTATTGTCGACATAAAGATTTTGTCACTGGTAGACTTAGCTTGTTTTCACATTGCCACTTGCTATATCGACATAAAAGAGCATCTGCTCTGAGAGCGGTGCTTGGGCCAGTATGACCCCCACAGACGCACTCTGGAGGGCAGTAAATGGCTGGTCTGAGTGGCAGGTGAGCCTGAGTCTGTCTGTGCATCGTTCAAAAGCAGAAGCCAGATTGATATTACAGCACTAATTAGTAAAACCAAAATGTAAAATCTGTCAACTGGACAAAAAGAAGCCGCTTCTTCAGAACTGAAAAAGCGCCTGAATCAGACCTGGATGACTGAGGGATTACACAGACAGCACTAATGATCTGGATTGGCATAAGCAAAAATTTGCCAAGCACAGCAGCTTGACATCCTTTGATAATAACACAATGTATTTTTTGTCTAAATTAATGTGTAGCATAATATCTGCTGTTTTACGCTTCCTATATTTGAAGCAATTATGAATTGGAAAATTCTGCTCCGCACCGAAAGTTTTATGGACTCAAATGGATCAGTCAGGAGCCATACAACATGGACTCTCGTGAGGTGAAAGAAGAGATCTGAGGCACTCTGATATGCTTAGTAATTTAGTTTATTTTTAAGCCAGAGTGTTTCAACCTGCACACATTTAAATGCACCCGTCACATGGCTCCACTCCACTGTAACATGCATCACATAGTATGAGCATGTACCAATTTGAGTCAGGTTTGACAATAGCCTGTGGACTGTGTGGTGCAGGTCACAGATACATCTCTAGAATGTCTGTGTAATCCCTCAGTTATACAGGTATGATCCATAGCAAAAGAAAAATAAAATTCTGTCAACTGAGCAAACTTTCAGAGTGAAGACGTTTCATCCCTCATCCAAGCGATTGCTTCACTTCTGGTCAGATCGTTGACCCAACCTGCTAGCTGCTGGAAATTTGTTTTAACACCACATATTTTCAGCCATGCCATGCTTGTAGGTGGTTCCTACAAGCACAGTGTTTTCAACAAGTACACAGTGCACACAGCTTGCATCTACAGCGGCAGAGGTCTGAAGTGGTTTGTGAAGTTTGGTGTTCCTGCATGTATCCACTTCGACCAGGTCCAGAACTTTGAGAGCAATCTGATTTAGCAGTTGTGTAGTTTGTATAGGATTGTCAGGTCGCATACTACCCTGTACCACCCAGCAGATAATGGGGAGTGCTTCAGTCGCAGGTGCAGGTGCTCTATGCCTACAACACCACTCCTCACCAGTCCACAGGGGAGTCGCCATTCTTCTTGATGTTTAGACAGGAGCTTGTACTTCTTGGCGACCACAGTGCCAAGGATCGTCAGAAGACCTAAGACCTATGGGGCCCATCAACCGATGCAGTACTTTAAGCCCACACACAGGTGCACATATGCAGTGTTTAAACCACAGTGTGAGGATGTGTGGCTTCATTGTCAGGTCAAAATGCAAAACGGGAGGTTACAATGTGGCAAGACCGGCTGGGAGGATCCATGCTGAAGGTCCTCTGTCGTTACATAACACTGAGCTGGTGGACTAGTTAAGTCTTCCTTTCTTCTTCGTTCCCTGTTTGCCCACACATTCTTCTGGGCCTCTTTTGATATTCACTCTGTCCTCCATTTCAGTTAAATTCCAATCCTTAAGCTGGGTTTGGGGTTCTTTGGCATCTTATGTCCAAATTTATACGCCACTTCTTGTTTTAGTGCTGCTACTTACTGCAATCAAACTGGGTGTTAGTTTTTAGGAAATGAAACGAGCAAGTGTGAGTGTCTTAAAAAATGCTGGTTTTATCCTGTAAAGTAAAATATTCATGAATTTAAACTGACTTGTGCAATAAAGATAGTTAAACAAAAGTTTTGTAACCTGACTAGTCCTTTCATATACGTACCTATGCGCCTCTTGAGGTATTTTTTTGTTTGTTTTATTTGACTGGGACAATGCGTATTAATGAACAGACATGAAACAACATAAATGTAAATACACCAGCTTATAGTCAAAGGCTAGTTTCCATCTGTCGTCCCAGGGGCTGGGGTCACAAAAGGGGTCAAGGGTCCAGCTAAGCCTGGTTAGGGTTTAGGGTTAGGGTTGTTGCAACCAATTATAACAGATTAATCATCCGCTCACTACACTGCCCCCACGTATGGGTTGATGTCTTTGATAATGTGGGCTTTATTGTTCAGAAAATGTACTATTACTTTTTCCCCACCACACCGTCAACAGGAATGTGTGTAATCTGTTATTGTTATAGGGGCCTCCTCCAGTTCTATGTGGTGGAAAATGCTCCTGCTGATGCTGAGAAAGCGGCCTCCTAGTGTTTCTGTGCTTTCCTCAGTCCATTTGAGTACAATTTTATGCTGAAGTTTCCTAGATTTCAAAGTAGATTTGTATGTTGGCATGAGGTTCGCAGTTCCTTGGTAAGAGATGCCGATTGGGAGTAGGATTTGCCGTTAGGAGGTATATAAACCAAGCACAGGATAATACATCCAAAATCCCTAAGGAGATAAAACAGCTGCATAGAGATGCAGAGAAGTTAGGGGTGATCTTGACAACTAACCAGTTGATGTGCAGCTTTCCATTGGAGGTGCACAGCTCTTTGTTGTGATAACTTTTTTCTGGCAATGCAGTTTTCTAACATGGAAGTCAGCGGACCTCTTTCTTTTGTTAAGTTGTTTTAGATTTATATTGTGATTTAAAATGTGAAAATTATAACATAATCATAAAGATTATAACTATATAGCAGACACAAGCACATTATATCTTCTTTAAGCCATTCCACTGGCTTTGTATTTTTATTTTTTTTCATCTGCATACTAAAATTTGTTTTTTGCCATTGAAATTGCATCATGTTACACTTCAATTTTGCCTCCATTTGTATTTGTTTCTGTTTGTTTGCCAACTTTTAAACCCAGTGTTTTTTCATGCTCTGAAATTATGGACTGAATTACTTTTTTTCACGAACATTGAAACAAAACAACAGAAGAAAAAGTCAAAAAGTAATTTTTAAGTAGACTTATTCTGATTAATCGACTTTTCAGAACTTTAAATGATGCTGTAGTTGTTTCCCTTCTCATTGGTCTTCTCAAAGTTTTTTTCAGAGCGATTCTTGCATGCTTGAGTAATTTTTATTCTCCAGTATTCAAGACGTCTTTGCTCCGATCTACCTCCGTTTTCACCACACCAAATTATAACATAATAATCCACGGGTGTCATAGATTATAACGATATAGTAGACACAAGCACAATATGTCTTCTTGAAGCCACCAGAATTACCAAAATTATCCACGTCTGGATAATCCCTCAGGCGTCCAGGTCTGATCCATAGTAAAAGACGAGGTTTAAATCTGTCAACTGGACAAAAAGTTGCAGGAGTGAATACGTTTCGCTGGCCATCTAATCCGCTTCTTCAGTTTTGGTTAGATTACTGGAGGCCACTGCCTTAGCTCTATCTGAAGGGAAGAGCTAACTACACTGTAAACAGCTATTGTTTACAGTTTCTGTATGTATGCTAGATCTATTGACCTACACTAAGTGTGAATTGAGCCTGAGACCTACTTCGCATAATCATTCAACCTAAATGAGGCTACTGCCTAGCTCTATTGTTTTCTTAATTTCCTTTGTTTGCTTTGGGTCTAAGGATGGAGTTATAAATAGAAGGATGATGTCTAAGGCCCCCATTCCTGTTCAAGGAAGGATTGTCTTTTCTAACAAAAAATGCTTCTTAACTTCCCTCTCAAACCATTTCTTTTCTATGGCTAAGATCTGTACCTCACTGTTTTCATAGGAGTAGTTAGTGGTTAGTGTCTTTGAGATGGAGATGTACAGCTGACTGGGGTCCAGAGGAGCTCTCACGATGGTGTTGGTACATCCTCTTATAAAGTGGCTGTTTAGTTTCTCCAGTGTAACGCTCACTGCACTCTTCACTACACTGAATGGAATAGTCTACATTACTTTGTTTATAGCTTGATGTTTTGTCCTTTGGCTGAACTAGTTTCTGTCTTAAAGTGTTTATAGGTTTAAAATAGACCAGAATTTCATACTGTCTGAGAATTCTCTGAAGCTTTTCAGACGCACTAGCAGTATAAGAAATTGTTACACCTTTCCGTCTAGGTTCAGATTCTCTGTTGTCCTGTTTTTTTTTAGCTCTCTTAGATCTATTGATGGCCCATTTTGGAGAAGCACAAGCAGAGAGGGCTTTCTCCACGTGTTGCTCCTCCTTCACTTTTCCCACTGTGTCGGTGGGCACCACTTGAGCTCTGTGTTGTAGAAGACGGATAACTCCGAGTTTATGCTGCAGTGGATGGTGTGAATCAAACAGCAGGTATTGGTCAGTGTGTGTGAGTTTCCTGAAGACTTCTACCTGGAGGGCCAGTCCTCTCCTATTGTTACTACACAATCTAAGAAAGACAGTTTGTTCTCCTTGGCCTCTTCTCGTGTGAACTTGATGTTTGGATCCACAGCATTAATATGTGCAGTAAAGGGCTCCAGATCTTGAATTTAGATTTTCGTTCAGATATCATTCAAGTAGCAATACCAATTTGTGGGTGGAATTCCTGGAAATGAGGGCAATTATTATTATTATTGTAAATACACTTTATGTGGACTTCACAAAATGTCACTTGCACGGCTGCAACTTGTCCAGAATGCGGCCGCTCACCTCTTAACTGAGATGAGATCACATCATACCTGTTTTAATGTTTTTGCACTGTCTCTTATCCAATTGATTTTAAAATCATTTTATATATTTTTTTTAAATGTCTGCATGGCCTTGCCCCACACTATCTGTCCAACCTGCTTCAGGCCTATGCCCCAAAACTGCACCTTAGACAGGCTTCATGTTCTGCTTTTATATCAGCTTTTAAAACTCACCTATTCTCTTTAGCATTTCATTGTGATTAATGTTGACTCATATAGTGTACAGTGCAATCTGTGTCTTTTTTATTGTCTTTTATAATTATTGTTGTGTACTGCACTGCATTGTTTTAAAGTGCATTAGAAATAAAGTTGGATTGAACTGAATTGGAACCAAGATGGCTGCATGTTTTTTTTTAATGCAACACTTTGATTCTTTGCCATGTCCACTGCCAAAATTGGTCTATAGCCATGATTTTTAAATCAACATCAAAGTGACCTGCCAGTTGATCAGTTTCTAACAAATTAGCTGCACAGACTCGGACTGCTACACTGGAGCAGCTTGGGGGATTGAGCAAAATTTGCTCGACAGCTTTCTGCCAACAGCAGTTGGGCAGTTCATTCAGACTTTGACTGGGCTCTATATTACTTTTACTACATCTACTGCACTGAATTGTGGTGGCTGTGTGAAACACAGTTTTGTTTTTATATGACATAAAAATGAAAAAAGATTGAGGCCTCAGTTCTCTCTAAAGTAAAATACTTTGTCTTACATATAAGGAAGGGTTTCAGAAATGAACTGTAAAAATAACCTACTTGCTACGCTCATTATACAGAGGCAGATAATTTTTTCTGAAGTTTTGTACAGGATCTGCATTGGAAAAAGCATATTTGTTATATTATGTGGAACTCAGTATGAATTAATTTGATTTCGTCTTAAAATGCCATAAGGTTTACATAGGTCACAGGTTTAATAAATGATGAGAAGTCCAGTCTGGCTCAATAGCAGTGCTTTTTTTTAAATCAAAACGTCAGTGATTTAATTTGTCGACAAAGTTTCACAAAGGACAGTAACAAGGTTAAAAGTAGTGTATTATGCATGATTCAGATGTTTTGTTTTATACCTATGGAAAACTATATTAGTATAACTCTAACTAGTATTTTGTATAACTCAAAAATAATTGTGTCTGGAAAATGCCTGCAGTCCCAAATGAAATGAAAACCCCAGCATAATGTAACGTACAATGATACACCAAGCACACACGCAAAACACAACAATGCCCAAAACATAAAAGCACAGTTATACAATGAATCAGTACATAACTGTCCATCTTAATAAAGTGCACTTTATCTGAACCATAGAAAACAACACTTCTGCTGGTGCTCTGAAGGCAGACACAGCTCATATCAAACTTATGAGCTGAATAATGGAAGATTTAACACTGTCACTGGTGAAGATGTACAAACTCTAAAGGTGTAGCAGTATGCACATTTATGTATTTTTGAGAAAAAAGGAATAAATATAAAAAATAAGTTTGAATGCCATACTGTAGAAGATTCCAGCATAAGCAAAAAGGTTAAGGAACACATTGTCCCCATAGGGTAACATCTGCATTTGACCTGTTCTTCAGTGCTGCTGCTGGGTAATCTGTCAGGAGCAGTGACCCATCTCTCCAGATGTTGGGCTCGCCTTGGGCAGAACTACTTTAGCTATAGGCTGTGACCTATTGTGCATGTCCTGGGCTAATGGGGGAAACCAGTGTGCCTGGAGGAAACCCACACAGACACAGGGAGACACAGAAAGACCCGGGTGACTTGGAAGTTGAACCTTCTTGCTGTCTCCATGGAGACAAGCAGGTGCAAGACCTTTCCACTGATTTGCTCTAGACTTGATTGGTTAAGGTTAAGGTCAAATGTCAAAGTACACTTTATTGTCTCCATAGAGCAATTTGTCCTCTGCATTTGACCTACTGTTTCAATGCCGCTGAGCATCTTCTCAGGAGCCACTCAGCCACCGTGTCGCCTGATTGGTATGCTCCTGGTATCAAAGTGTTTCCAATGGCCAAAAGTGAGCTGACAACTTATATGTTGACAGAATATCCTGTGCATACTGCCTCTAACATTAGCCAAACCTAATTAAACTATGGTGCAGAGGCACAGACAAGTGAAATCAATCAATGAAACAAAAACACAGCCCAGGTATGTTTTTGATGACAATATAAATAATATAAAGGTAATGAAACTGTTCAGCTGCAGACATCTCTCATTCAATCTCTCAAACAACAGCACACTGAACTGACAACAAAACAAGTTTCTAGTGAAAAGCCCCGGGTACCAGGGAAATTGCAGATGATTTTGTCTCTAGTGTGGAGCTAGCTCTGGTCTGCTCAGATGGGTTGATTGGGCTGTGTGTTGGCTGGCATTGGCTCAGATCCTTATGTGCTTCTCTGGACCACAAGTGTGTCTATGTTCTAAAAAGGTATACAACAGGGGTAGAGCAGACTGACAAAGGTTTGAGAGGCTTTTTGAAATAAAAAGTAGGGAAAAAGTCACATATGTTATAATAATTTCATATCTTGTATAAAGTAACTAGCGGTGGTATAAATTATTTTCTAATACTGAGAATGAAGGAAAAGCATGGTATTAAATGTATCTCTGCTTATGGAGACATTGCCTGGTGCTTCCTGCTTCTGAAGAGTGCAGACGCAAACCTTGCTTGCTCCTGCTGCTTCCTTCTTTACTTTGCTTTTTTAATCATTTACCTCTTCCAGTGCTGGGAGATTTGTTTAGTTATGATCTCTTTTAAGTAACCAAGACTTTTAAACCATTTTTTACATTTTTAACAAAATTTTTGACGAGGCCAGCGACATGTTCGGGGGAAGAAACCAAAGGAATTCTTTCTGCGAACACTGTTGGAACTATCAACAACAAATTAATCAGAATCAGAATCACTTTTATTGATCCCCGAGGGGAAATTTCTATTTGTTCACAGATCCCACGACCACAGAATAGAAATTTTAAAGAATAAGAATAAATGTAAATATAAAATGTCACACACAGTGCAAAACAGTAAAAATAGAAAAGATATAAAAAAAATAAAATAAAATAGAGTCTATAAATAAATAAATAGGTCTCAGCATCACAAAAATCACACACTATTTACATCTATGTACAAAATGGAATAATAATGATAATAATAATAATAATGAGCTACAAGCACGGATATTTGTTTTAGAATCTGAAAAAGGACTTCACCGGACACTCCCTATGACTTCCAGTGGTAAGCAGCCCACCGTTCCTTTCAGAGAAGAGGGTGAAAAAACTGCTACTTTCAACTTAAACCTGAGTGATACAGTGTCTTTTCCAAAACTTTGTAAAGACAAGAATGCCAAGCCAACGCAACAAGTGATAAAACACAATGCTAATATAGTTACATCACCCAAAATACAGCTTACAAACAGATTACCACTGTCACAGACTGATGTTGATGTGTATATACAAATAGGAAATGGATTTTTGTCACAAAACAAGAGCAATGAACTTGGCAAAAGTGCTGGCAGACATGCGATCTGTGCCAAACGTCAAGGTCAGAGATACGCTGCTACTAGGAGACGGTGCTATCAGAGATGTGACTCACAGAGGAATCCAATCTTACTCGTATACCAGTCACACTGTTTCTGAGATTACAAATTCCTCCCAAAGGTTTTGTCAATACACTGAGGAATTAAACAGCTGCACGTGGGTGCAGTTGACACCGGAATGAATCAGACTGAAAATCTTGAAAAAGAATTTCATTGAATTATTCGAGGAGCTTGATAAAGTGGAGGTTAAGACATTCATCAGTGAACCTCTTCCTAGCATAGACAGAAGGAAGATGAACAAATTCACAAGGCTGTTTCAGCTGAACACATGTCTGTTCAACACGTGCGCGGTCAGAGGACTGCACTACATTGAGAACTTTGATCTGCTGGGAAAACGAGAGGACCTTGTTCAAGGGAAATGGCCCCGACACCTGAGTCAGAGGTGGAGTGGTAGAGTGCTGACGGAGAACCTCCTCCACGTCTCTGAGGCACCGGCCTGGACAGGGCCTGGGCCAGTGAGGAAAAGAGGAATGAGAGAAACATTCCTGGTTGCGCCAGCCAGAGACCAAGCCAATGTGTCAGCACCACCACCAGCAGCACCACCACTACCACAACCACCTCCCCAGCGAAGGAGTCAACAACCCACCCAGCTGCACAACCACCTTCCCCCGGCGAAGGTGGAACCCACCACAGCACAACCACCTCCCCACAGCGAAGGATGGGCATCACCAGTAGTACAACCATCCTCACCCAGTGAAGGTCATCCCAGCTCCACAACCATCTCCATCTTCCCTCCCCGCCCCTGCCCACAGACCCAGCCCTGGGTCCCCCTTTGCTACATACCCTTTACTCTACACTGCACTAGGTACGCTCCTCACTCGCACTGCTCCTTTTTTCCTCCCACCTTCACCCATAGCTCTTCCCAACCATCCTAGAAAGCCTCATTCGGATCAGAAATTAAGATGACTCACCCTCACTCCCAATATAGTGCGGTCAAGAGTTCTGACATCACCTTTGCTGAACTCTTCCCCGGACCCACCTATTTTCCCCTCGTCTTTCACCCGGTCCTCCCTCACCCAAACTTCCCCCTGCTCCACCTCCTCGGCCTCAACTCCGTGGTCCCTCACCCAAACCTCCCCCACTCCCCCCCCTCCATAGTTAATATGTCACTTCAATCTGGGAACATTCCCAACGAGCTTTGAAAACTTATGCAGTTATCAGCCTCTCCTAAAGAAGAGCAGTCTTGATGCCAGTATTGAACAACTTACCGACAATCCTCAAATCTGACATTTTTAGGCAAAGTCCTCAAAACGTTCTTTACCAACAGCTTATTAACTTCCTCCAA
>JAIEZT010000019.1:14029037-14110509 GCA_019594935.1 Periophthalmus modestus | reverse complement strand
AGGCAACACCGATTGACAGTAACTTCTATGTCCACCTGGGCAGAGGGGCGAGTTTTTGGGCAGCCCTATCTCGGTGCTACCCTTTTAAACGCCAAATCGAACATACCTCTGGGGCAAGTAAGAGCAACAGATTGCACTAGAGAACAACTAGAAAAACGAACAGGCAGGCAGACACTGAAGAATCTATCATGACAGTAAAGCGTTTGTAATGATTACTCAGGGAATTCCATCGTGCGTTCTTCATCCCAGGACAATCATGTGACTGTATTGAACAAGAATGGGAACGTTGCACCCAGCAGGCCGTGTGGAAAAGAATCCGGTGAGCCGAGGAGTATCGTTGTTCAAAAACAACAAATTGGAATAAAATGACCGGATCGATGCATGATCCATTTAAAGAACTTTTCAAACGCAGACTATTCAAAGCAACACAAGGAGATTCAATTTGCAGAGCCCAACTACAGCTGACACACACGCAGGTCCCAATGACTCTGCAGAAGTAATCAATGAAATACCACATGGAGCCAGTACGAACAACTGTGAAAAACTAAAACCTTTGTACAACAAATACATACTCGATCTCGGCAGACTTAATAAACATAAGTCCAACGCCAGTACAAATACTATGTTTAGGAAAAAACAACTAATCTGTTGGTTGGTTGGTCGTAAGTTAATGGTTGTATTATTTTGGTTGTTATACCTTACATTAAGCTAAGGGGAAAAAAAAGTATATTTTTAACGAATGCCATTTTTAATGTTGTTCATTAAAGATATACACAAAATGTTGATTATTATTTTGGTTGGGAGGAGGGGGGGGGGGGGGGGAAGATATCTGACGAAAAAATGCATAGCCATCTTCATGTGATTGTTTTTATTGTTGAATGTGCGAGTTAACTAAAGAAAGGGGATGTTGTGATATGTCTTGTATAGCAAATAGGAAAAAAAAAAAAAAAAGAAAAAACAGATATAGTGGGGGCGCTTACGATGCTTAGTGATACATGTAACACTACCTTGCTCATGAGCATTTATTAAAGTTACCTGTTCTCACATTTCATTCTCGCATCCTTTATTTATATAAAATACTTCAGTGCGTGTGAAGAGACGCGTCGGGTGATGCATTGGTGTCCGCCTGGGGTCCTGGTCTGGAGAGTGGCCTTGCATGACACCGGCAGCTGCAGGTAGGCCCTTCCATATGATGTTCCACTAGACGTAAGGAAAGATTCGGTCGTACTTCGCTGGAGGATCAGGTGGCAGATCCTCGCCCCTAGAGAGGCGCGGTGTCACTTTTCTGCGTAGAGCGTCGTCTAAAAATGAAAGGGAGGTAAAAGGGTGAGAGTTTTGCAGGCTCAAGACGTGAATTGAGCTAAAGCGATTAGGAGTTTGTAAACCGTCTAGGGAGTGGACTCTGAAAGTTAGAGGGCCAGAAACTAGCTTTAAAAAAGAATGGGCGGCAATTAGGAACTGGGTGCAACTGCGGAGTTCTGTTTGGAGGCACCGACGTTGTTGGTCCCCCACGTCATTTTGGACGTAACCAAAACACCAGGCTTGTCCTCCAGTTTTTCCGCGACAGTGATTGTAGATCTTACTTGCGGGCTTTCGAAGTCGCATTGCATTATCGGTCTTGTTACTACATGCGCTTAAAGTATGTATGGCTATTTTAGCTGCAATGTACATCTGATCGTAAGAAGCTTTAGAAGGCCTGTGCGTCCTTGTCCATATCAGAACAGTTAACATTAACAAATTAAAAAGTGCAATTCCTGCGTGCTTATGAGCTTGTACCTGAATCCCCCCCCCCCGGGGAGGCACGCATATAGCAGCCAGCGTTTTAGAGGCTAGAAAAATCGTTGCCTTTCAGACTTTGTGGGATGTTGTCCATGAAAGAGCTCTGTTATTTTACAGACTGTCTTCCGCGAGTAAAGTGGGCACGTTTGCGTCCGCTCGTGATGCTAGTTTTTTAATTGAAGATTTTAAAGAACTTGTGCTTCCCTGGGCGTATTCTGATTTATCTGGTATAGGCAACAGAAAAGTGAGTTACTACGCTCCAGGCAAGCTGGCGATCTCTCGTGCGCCGATGAGTTTGCGTGATTTTCTGACTCGAGCTCAGGCGTAAAGTTGTCTCAGGAGTGGAGTGACCGTTGATTGTGTGACTCTGTGGCTCGCGCCTGTGTTCTGTGAGGACTAGTGCGCCCTCGTCTCGCTCAAGACTAGATGGTCTAAGGTCAAGGGTAGGACTGGGGTAGGTCTCAGCCATATTTGCTCCTGTGTCTGCGCCATCCTCACATAACTCGGGGCCCTGGACGGCTCTTATTAAGGAACAAAAGTCTGATGTCCCTTTAGCCAAAATGTTTTCTGGCCTATGAGCATCGGCAGATTATGTGACCGTATGTTTTTTTTTTTGCTTCATTGATCAAGGGGTGCTGGATATGTTCGCTATCCGCTGGCATCATGAACATTTGTGTCTGGTCATCCATTGTGTCACTAAACCTATAATCGTGTCTTGTCAGGGCACTTCTTTGGCCCTGGTCCTGAAAACTGATGTGTTTAGTTTTTGAAAGTAACCTGTAGTACCTTCCAGACTGTGGGCTAAGCCAGACCAGTGTACCCCGCGCTCCGCTTATGTCGCTGTGCCTGCTGTCGAGAGGTTGCCATTTGAAGGGGCATCGTCATTTGTTGATAGTCTGGGCCCCCTCTGGCCAACAAAAGTCGGTGCTGTGAATCTCAGTTTTTGTTGAAGTCCATATATGTGTGTTACTTACGTCGTGTTCCTGTCTTAAAACAAAGGAGAGCAATTCCTTTGTTTACGAAAAAGTAACGCCGCCTTCAGTGACGCAAAGCACTTACTTTACTAATTCTTAAGTTCTTCAGCCACGGTTTGGCCTTCGCTTGGGTCGTGGCAAAGTCAGACCGCAAGGAACTACTCCTTTCTAAGACGTGTAAGAAATGCCTGCAGTCATGTTGTATTATGCACATCTGTGTCAGTGCCTATCTACCTTAGTCTCAGGTGCATGGAAAGATGGCAAGCCTAACTTTTAAAGTCAATGCTAGAGGAGAAGTGCTTTCTGTTTTGAGTACAAGTCAAGGATTGGGATGAAGGTGTTGTCTCTTTTATGGCTTTTCGCTATAGCGAGATTCGGCACCAATTAGTCCGCTGGGTTTAGGCCCGGCAGCTGAACTTGTGTTTGGTCAGGCAGTATGCCGTTGTCCACTGAATGTGCGCAATGGGCGTCAGGCTTTTAAACTGATGTCAGTGTCCAGCAGAATATGTGTAGTGACTTATGTTTCTAGGTGCAGAGAGCGGTTACAAGGCATGCATAGTTGGGCAAGGTAAGCTCTTTCGTCGTCAGACAGGCTAGTATTAAGGCCGTTTATTGACAAAAGGCTGTGGACGTCAGGCTGTCTAAGCCTGTGATAAAAGTGTTGGTGTTTTGCTTGCCTACTGTTGGCTCTGGTCTCCAAAAAATCGCGCGTAGCCCATTTCCTGGCCTGCCTATGTTGCTGAGAAAAAATTGTCTGATACAAGTGTTTTAAAAATTTTGGGTGGGGGGGGGGGGGTTTAAACTACCGGGGATCATTCTTACCTCCGAGTGAGTACGGAGCAAAAACAGGCTGTGTCCTGTTATATGCGCAGCTTTTCATTCCGGAAGAGGAGGCCAGCGCAGTCTCCTTGTTAAGCTTTGCATCTTTAGGGGGGTCATGTTCACTTGAATCTTCAAGATGTCAGGCGTGAGGAGGATTTAGGATGAGCGACCATAGTGTTGCCCAACAGAGGCGAAGTATCGCGAGCACGTCGTAAGATTGTCTAAACTCTGATTTTATGTCAGTTTAGGCGGCGCGAATCGTCAGATCCGCCGGGAAGAGCGAAGTCATGAGCATATTGGTTCTAATTGCAATCCTACCTGCTCACTTTTTTGGTGACACTTCCCTTCTTGCGCACCTAGTGTCGCTTGAGCATGACATTGATGTAGGGTCTGCAACTCTCCCGATTAACAGCATGCCTATCCGTTGTCCTCTGACATCAAGCGTGAGGCCATGGCAAAAAAGAGGTGATACCTGTTAGGAAAGTGGCTTGGCTAAACCAGTTACAGTCCAGGGAGTTCTCTCCGGTCTTCTTGTACCAGTAAGTCAGACGGCACTATCGCAGATTTTGCAGCAAAAAAAAATACTTCAGAAAGTGAATGCAGTCAAGCTGTTCGCAGGATTCCTTTTCCTTTGGCCAGTCGCATTGTAGGACTGTACTAGATCATAATACTTGCCTATCTGCAGGGGCATACTCACTAACCTCAGATCTGCTTGAAAAGGCTACTGGGCAGGTGCGCCCTCTAACAACCGGCAGAGCATCTCGTTTTCTGCCTTGTGACACCTGACCATTTATTCAATACCCTTATAAATGGCGCTTGGCATGAGTAACTGCCCAGGCTCACGTCCAACGTTTCTGATGCCTCTAGTGCTTTGGTGATGTCTCCTAACGTTGCAATGTTTACCACTTGGACGATATTGTGCATTTTTACTCAGATACCTGGCCCAAACAGCATCTGCACTTTATATGAAGTTTTTATGTAGAGGGTTGTTCTCAAGCACAACTTGAGCACTTGGACCTGGCCCAATGTGATTTTGGAAGGTGCCACTGATTACGTCTTATCTAGGGCAAAGTAGTCGGGCACAGACAAGTCGGCGAGCGCGCGTTAATGCAAGGTGGAGGCTGTTCGTTTCCTACGGCCTATCTCGACTACACCCCTAAGAGTTGCGCAGATTTTCCTGGGGTCGCTGCTGTTACAGGTGTTTCTGGTAAAACTTTTTCAGTATAGGTGTGGAGTGGCTCCCCTCCTCACTACTCCACTCTGTAGTGTCCCTGCTTTCCTTCATCGGACGCTGAGTGTGAAGGTCCTTCCAAGCGGCTAAGTCCGCTTCTTTGGGCTAGTGTCCTACAAAACAAAAGAAAAAAAGCCAGTCCTTTCTGCAGAGACTACTCAAAAACGGCTTTCAGGCTTGGAGGTGGATGTCTAGTGCCCCTAGGAGTGGCTGGTGCGTTGTGTACAGGGATGAGGCCGGTGTCCGCCCGCATCCAGTGTCAATACTTTTTTCTCGCACAAGTTCTAAAAAACAACCCCGGGCTCAACTACTCCATCCCCTTGAGAAGGAGACTTTGGGCTATACTCTCTAGCCGCTTCAACCTTTAACTTATGTCGGTTCCAGCTAATTCGTCGGCCG
The DNA here is from genome assembly GCA_019594935.1 of Periophthalmus modestus. NCBI lineage: Eukaryota > Metazoa > Chordata > Actinopteri > Gobiiformes > Gobiidae > Periophthalmus > Periophthalmus modestus. The sequence goes on along the minus strand of JAIEZT010000019.1, from coordinate 14,105,304 downwards.
TCTCTGTGTCGCCAGATCGCACAACTCCCTCTTGGTTTTATAGCCGGTCAAATGTATAGACGCCAGGAACCAGCGCATGATGCGTTGTGGCACTACTGGCCGACGGCTAGCAACATCACATTCCAGCACCAGAAGGGGAAAGAGTCAATGTTGTGGCTGGTGCCCTAGATCGCAAGACTGGTGGACCTACCAATCACCACTTTCATGGCCAAAGTGTTCATGGGCTATCTCTATATGGCTTTTTAAAAAAAAAAAAAATTGACATCTGTACCATACACTCTTCTTTACTGTGGCTTTCAGGATTCGGCATTGCACCACGCGAGGCATTGAGTGGTGATGGCATTTATATATATCGCCTCTGATGAAAAAAAAAAAAAAAATTAGGAGGGTGTAGGGCTTTTGTTTTAATGGGGGGAGGTTGTTAGCAGGGCTAGTTGTGTTTTTTGTCCTTGCCTCTTCCCAAGCCAGTATTCTGCAGGCCTCAGTTGGAGCGCTACCAAGAGGGGGGGGGGTGTCGAACTCAAGTAAAGCAAGTCAGCTGGTGGGGGGACATAACACCTGAAGCATCCACTACATCGTTGAAGCCGTGGCTCATCCTTGGGCTGGGCAGCCTCTTCGTTCATTTATTTAGTCATTTTGTTGTATTTTTGAGAAGCACCTTTTTTGTAAGAATAACTTATTATCTTTTTTGCTAGACGCAACTTCTCCATCTCTCCTATTTTTCTGGTCGCGCCAGGATTTATACAAACATCTCTTTTTCGTTAGCGTGGTTTACCACCTTCCCCCTGGACCGAACCGGCATGAAAAATAATCAAAATAACAGGACACAGAGGAGCTTTTCTCTGGTGTCGGCCATAGCCTTTTTGAGCGTGTCAAGGCAGTCCTTTGGGCGGGCCATGTCATGAGCAGTCCCATATTGCGGCCATGTCAGGGCAGGCCTTTGTGGCCGTGAGAAGAAGAGTAGTCCTTCTTCTTCTCTAATTACAGTAGTTGTATTCTTGTCTGCTGTAAATACCGGGCAAGCCATGTTGGTGCATTTTTTTCCTTCATCTTAAACCATTGTGTTGTATTTGATACTAGTCACTTCTTATTGATAACAACACTTCATGTTTTTCATATAATACAAATTTATTTTGAAACAAGCTTACTTTAGTGTGTATGGAAACTTAGACTTGGACATGCAAAAACAAAAAATTGCAAATTATCAAAAGGCCCAGAAAGGAAAAGTTGACACACGCTAGCCAAGAAAATGCGCATGGCTCTTTTTGCAGTAGCTGCCCCCTCTCGAAGACGGGAAGCCCAAGGTTCGTTTTAAGTACTTGCATTAAAAGGATCAATTGATAGATAAGTGTTGGACCTTGAGGCCAATAGTGGTTCATGTGGTTTTTGCTGGTTTTAACGGTGCTGTTTGAATCATCAGATTTGTATTTTGAGATAATGTTTAGGTTTCATTTTACTGGTGCGCAGTAGGATAAAGAGCATGAAAGCATTTATCCATTTTACACCCCACACTTAGTGTTTTTTCAAGTCCTTTATGGTGAAGTTGATATATTTGTTAGCCAGATATTTAAAACAATCACGACAAATCATCAGTACATTAGTAGTTAAAAGCCAAAAAGTACTGTCAAAATGAAACTAAAAGTCCTTGTGGAGTGAAGACGTTATCGATGATGCGTCAAGCCGTTAGCCTTTGGGCTTCTTCAGTTACATGGTCCTGATTATTATAGGAGGCACCACTGCCTTATATCTGGTGCCTACAAGCAGGATGGGAGCCATAAATAGATCACTGACGACTGAAAAAACGGCTAATGTTTACAGTATTCTGTTCTGTAGGTCTGTTTTGAGCTAGCAGTTTCTAAGTGCTCTCAGCCCCCTTAGAAAAAATTTCTACTGACAGGAGCAAGAGATGGTTTCCTCACACCTAGAAACGCCTCAGATATGATCCTCTGTGGTTGATACAGGTATGTGGTAAAACTGTGCCTAGGGACTGACTCTTCCCCCATGCGCGCCCTGTCACCATCATGGGCGCAAGGCAGCCAGCTCTCTGAAAAACTGTGTAGTTACCTGGACGAGCTCTTTCCCTCCGGGCAACAGTCATGTCCTAACATTTGTCATTTTTAACTTTTTAATAAAAATATTTTTAAATGGGTTCTAAAAACAGTATATACAAAATTGTCATGGATGTGATGGGATTTGGACACTCTGTTTCCAAATGATGTGTTTGTTACCACTGTTTCCTGTTGCTGTTCGCGCCCAAGTTCTTTTTGTAATGCCCCATAAGTTTGCATAAGACTTGGGAAAAGAATAAAAGCTTTAAAATGTGTGCAGTTTTTTTGGCCATCATTTCATTTCAGTTTGGCTATGTTATGGGTTGATATTTTTTCATGGCTTAGCTATTCAGAGGATTATTTATATAAGATGCGACCGCGGGCTATTTTACTTAAATTTTTTAATTTACGTGTAATGATAACATTTTTAATGTATAGCATTTAACGTGAGCAATTTACTATATTTATTTCTTCTTGATCCACCATGTCACCTGTGTACTTTGCCTGCAAGATCGGTCCCGGGTACTGATCCGACGCTTTTATTTTGCAACAAATGCTACTAATGTGCAAAGGAAAGAATGGCAAGTTGCTCCTTTCAGATTCTGACGGCTTGTCTTCCCCACTACATTTGTATTCTACTTCAACGCCCTTCAGAGTGCCAAATCACAACATAATGAGGCGTGCCCATACCGCCCTAATCGAATATTGCACGACCTGCTCGCACATTAAGTTTGCAACGTGAAGCTTTGTTCCGTGTACTTAGTTCTGTTTCATGTTTTTCTACTATTTAGTGCCAGAAATGTCATGTGGCGAGGGCATGAGTGACGTAAGGCCTGTGTGACGCAGAACATTGTCCAAGAAAATTATACAAAGCCCTATAATAAGGTTGGCGTGCGTTTTTACGGGCCCCAAGGGAGTCTATCTCAAAGGGAAATTTAAAATGACTTATGAATGACATCTAAAAAACTCTTCAGGGCATGGGTCTCATTTGCCTTCGTGAGGGAAGATTTATACAAGGTAATGGTACAAACGTTCAAAATGATTTAAATAGGAACCTAGTATTTTCACATGTAAGCTTCTTGAGTGTAGTTCTTGTGTGAAGTTTGCCACGCCTCTTTTGGCGAGTCATATTGTATGTGGAGTCGACGGCTAATATTGACATTGATTCATCTAAAACTGGAGCGTCTTTTAAGCTTTGAGGAAGTTAACTTAATTGAATTATAGACCTCTGGGTCTAACCCGCCCTACAAGATGACAAAGTTCCACTTCACTGTAAAAGTCATTTTTCAATTTGATGTAATGCAGTCTGCTGAGCACTAGGATATATACCTGCACTGGCATTTATGGATACAGGTCGCTGCCCCCGAAAAGAACGAAGGAAGAGTTTTTGGAGAAACTGACCCCATGCCTCGCTGTGTTACAGTATTATGGACTGCATTCTAGGAGGATTGTTCTAATTCTACCTGTGAGCCGGTCTGACCTCTCCTTCACCATGGATGTTACCTCTTAAGGCCCACCCTCATTTCTGTTCAAAAAGAGGGATTTTTTTCTCAGCCAAATTTAATTGGCTTTCCTCACCACTTTTTCACAGTTCCAATTAAGTTTTGTTGTCAAAAAAATGGACTAATCCCAAATGAAAAAATTATTAGTTACAGCGAGCACTTCTGGGCTTTCGTACGATTTGAATCTTCCTTGAGAACCCACCATACGGCAAATAATAAATTCTACAATCTTAGTCATCATGGAGCCAGCGTGTTAACGATTTAAGGAAATAAATCTGCATTACAGATTGTTATCCAGCTAAAAGCCGAGATTGGATTGAGGCATGTCTACAGGGAGACTAGCAGATATCTAAGGACCCATGTGACGTGCAGGGTTGTCAAGAGACCCAGGACTAAGACGCAGATTTTTATTTAGTTTTGTAGTTTAGCCTCTGTAATCTTAATATGTAGTCTACAGAGCGCGTACCAGCTACATGTGGTCAACCAACGTTATAACCTCCAAAATCCTGCAATTCAAAGGATGAGTTCTTTCTCCTATAAATGATAAATCAACACTCGGTTCCTACCTATTGATGGCCTAGGTGGGAATAAGGGAGGCGTCCTCCACGCTGTGTTTTAAACTCCATTACACCATCACACGGAAGGCAAGTTTGGGATCAATTTAATTTGGGACAATTTCAGCCTAAGAGAACTAAAACATCTACCCGTATTACTGAACAAAAAGATAAAAGGAGAAGCTGTTAACTTAAAAACACACTACCAACTTCATGAGCATCACAATGCCGTGGAACAGAAGAATTGTTTAAGCCATGGGAGATTGTTTACAACGGATTTCTCCAAACATGTAGTGAATGCAATCAAAACAGCAGTCTGCGAGGTATAGTCACATTGTTAACACAGCTGAAAGCCTCACAAACAGTCGCATTTGCATTATAAAGGAGCTTTAAAAGTAAGGCGCAATATCATCTTTTAGAGAAGTCATGTCTGGAACAAATTAAAAGTACGTTTCATGCAAAGCCCCCGGCCGCGGACGAGCGGGACCATGCACTTAGGATCCCTCCAGTCTTCTCATAATGGGTTGTCTCTGTGGACTCGCTACCAGGCCTTTTTGGTGGGTGGGGCATGTTGGACATCTTGGACATTTGGAGTGCTCATCTATGGCAGTGAGCAGCTGTTCATATTGTCTACTTCATAAATCAGATAATGTCCGTCATTATAAAACTCTGTATAAGAAAAAAAGGAAAAAAAAATAGCAAGAGAAAATTCAGATCGATCTAGTATGCATATAGAAACAATCCAGAATCGTCCATGTCTGGCATGATGTCACAGTGTTTTTTCACAAAAGAAAAGGCATAGACTTGCAGTGGCCCCAACCACCGGGCCGGGAGGGACCGGGTATTCGCGGTCCGTGATGCAATTTGCTACCCGTCACTCTGGGACCCCCCGAGAGGCCGCCAAACACAGCCCGACCAAAACCAGTAAAATCATTTATCAGCGACGACTGGAATTTTATCGAAAGTGACTTTGCACAGCCCCGATTCCTAATGAACACGCGACTAAGCTCGTACGTTTGATTACTAGAATGGAAAAATTCTGATAGGAAATTCGCCCCAATTAAAATCCATATTTGATATATAAGGGATGTAGTTTATCTATATGCTGTGCTAGATGCTAGCTTGTCCGGCCGACACAAACAGTCAGAGCGATGTCAGAGGCACAAGGTCGAGGCGAAGGGCGAGAGCTCGTGAGTCTTAGGCACCAAAGCTAAAACGTCAGATTACGCTAAAGAAAAAAAAAGCTCCTATGTGAAATTATTCAGGATTTCTCTGAACTTCGGAACTCCTCATATCGCAAATGTTGTGAAAGGTTCATGAAAAAACAAACACTGTAGAAAATTGTATTTGTGGGCATAATTCTGAAATCTTTATTTTGAAAGGTGCTCATCTGTGTTTAGTTCACAGTGTGGAGCCAAGTGACGTGCATTGTGGCGGCAATGTGGAGGTCGTGAGCCGAAGATACCGACGACGTGCTGTGAGTTTCTGGAGTCTTGCTAGCCTGGAAAAAGAAGCCGGAGTAGAAAGGATGTGTTAATTACGGTGCAGTTACAGGGGGAAAATTACAGATTGGGGGGTCTTTCAGTGCACAGCACACACGTGAAAAAACGTTGAGGTAAAGAACAGGGGGAAGTTAAACCCCAGAGTAACGGAGCGGGACCCCTTCGCCCTAGGAGAAGACGACGGCTCTATACCCTTGTGTTTCACGCAGACGCACGTGTTCCAGGGGAGCAGGATAGGGGAAAGAGCGATTGGATGAAACCATAAACGCTACCCGATAGCGACCAGGTCCACGAGAGTCAGAGCGCTCTGAGGCTAACCGCTGCCAAATCTCCCCGTCCGCCCGACAGTACAAATTGTCAAACGTTAGACCGGCTCCGAAAGCGATCCTCGGTGAGAAAAAGGTTGGGGGACCACTGGACTACTGACACATAAAAAAACTAAAAGCAGGGAGAAAAAAGCTTTATGTTGATTTGAAAAATGCATTGATGTTTCTTTCTTAGCGGCACTCCCTTCAGTTATGATTTTGATTTTTAGTTTATTCATGTTATTGAAAATACCAGTTTTGTTTTATTATGTACTGTTTGGTCTTCTCCATCTATCATTTGAATTCAAATTATAAGTTAAATGTTGATGTTCCAAAAGTTACTCTTACACTTTTCGAGAGTAGTAAATAATCCGCTCAATATAACTTTCTTTTTCTTGTTTATTTGATTTTTTTTTGTAAAAAATACGTAGGCCATACTAAGGCTTATTATTTTTACGGGATGGTAATCGAGCGTCGATTGGTCATGCTTGACGTGATATCGTTTGGATATAGAAGCAGTGGTTCTTAAACCTTTTGGACAGCCCCGCGTAACCGAACACCCCCACGGTTTCATATGCCACCTTCACCGATAAACCCTCCTTTATTGGAAAAATAAAATATGATGATTCGGACTTTCAAATTACAAAGACATAAGTATGTTTTACGTGGTCACACAAAATGGACCCGCTGCATTAACATACACTGTGTCAAAAGAACAAGAAAAAAACCAATTACAGTGAGCCTGAACTCACAATAAATTACATATTTACCTTTTTCCAGAGCTAGCCTTTTCTATCAAAAGTTGGTGCGCTTCTCTTCCACCTGAATTCAGCACAAGCGTTGTGTCCTGGTATTCCCCAATCTCCATGCAGGTTAAAGGAAGTGTTCAGTTTAGTTTTGCCACAATGTACATAGATTTAGAATTGCTTAACTTGGTAACATTTCAAATTCATGGGCAGAGCAGACAGGCCGCCTGACTCCCATCATGTTCCGTTATACCTATTGTGGAATCCATGTACAGACGTACATATTCATGCCTGAACCATGTTCTTTTTATTGCTTTTGTTTGCCATAGTTAGTATGGATTAAAATAATAATACTCTTTAGCGTTGGATGCTATCGATCACCGCCGATAGAATTCTTTTCGGTTCGGCGGACTTTCCATTACGCCGTACCTCGCGTCCACACATTAAAGCTTCATGTAAAACTTCAAACGCATCTCAAAGCAAGCACGGCATAGGGCTCTTTAAAAATATGTAATACTGTCATTTATTACATTTTTGGTAACGTGCTTACGTCGCCCTCGAAGACGAGGTACCAATCAGAAGCGCAGTTGTCCGACCGGGATCGGCTCGGCCAGTCAATGCGCGGGGCAATCATCTCTGGCTGTGGATGTCACTCAATGCCGTGTCATTGCCGGTCCTCCAATTTCACAAAGTGAAAATCCAAAATGCCCTCGAAACACGCCGTTTTAAAAACGGTGGTTTTTTCGGCCGCGGGTCACTGTGATCGACACCACATTGAATGGTGCCATTTGTTGAATTGGGACCCACGGGCCGGGCATCTGGGAGACGCTCCGCAGTTCGCGGAATCATAGGTAGTTCAGGTGGCTCCGCCGAACCCCTGCGAGAGCTGACCTACTCTCACCGAACACCCTAGGGTTTCGATCGCACGGCCAGGTTATGGAGAACTATATGATATAGAGGCTATCGGTATAACATGGTCCGTAAAGGTGGGGCAATCTTTGAAAATTTAGCGATATTTTGCACCAATATTTTTTTCTTCGATTTTTCCAATTTTGTCTCAGTGGCCTCAGATTTGTTTTGCGGACTACTAAATGACTAAAAATTAGAATTTATATCCCCGATGATGAAACATTTGATTATTTTTTTACAAAAGCAAAGTTAAAGTGAAAGTAATGTGTTAACTTCATTAAAACTGAACATAACTTTGGTCTGTACTATAGAGTGTTAAAAGGCTTAAGATGATCAGGGTCAAGCAATACACAGTTATTTATACAATTACAGTACTCTAACGCACTGCACTTTTAAGGCTCTGATCCATATAAAAGTTTGAAACTCATTTAAGTGAACATGCAAAAACAACCACAATCATTTAAACACCAAACCAGCTTGCTTGTAATTCCCTGCCTTCTGTGAAGTGTTATAATAGCCAGTACATTCACACATGATACAGAGATCTGTAGAATACTTGACAGAATCCTCTTACTCTGGTTCATCAAGGGTCGTCGACGTCGAGTCCAGTCAATCACGAGCCAATTTGTGTTCACCCATGCTGGGCCAGTCCCCACCGTACAGAGAGGCATGCTGGATGACTCTGAACAAACAACAGCAAGATACTCAATTTAGTGAAAATTGTTGTGCAGCACAAAATAGTTTCACAAATATTGCTTGGAAATCAAACAAACAATGATTCTTCTAAACACTTATAGCTGTTTTTTAATGCCTGTTTTGTGTTGGTTTAAAAAAAGTGTGATCTGCCGAGGTGGTCGCTTTTGGAGTATCCAAACACTGTACTCAAGAGTAACATTACTTCAGACTAATGTACTCGTGTAGAACTACAAAGTGATGTGGTCCAAAAATGACTCAAGTGGCTATGGGAAAACTTCTCAAGTAAGAATATCCTGCCGGCTGGAACACTGAATGTCTGATTTGCCTATTTATGTAATATGAGGATAAAAGATTAAATGAAAATGCAAAAATATGTGTATTTTCAAAGGATAGACCACAAAAAATGAGACAAACTAAAGAACACAAATGTTCAAAATTTTTTTTTCGGATTGTCGACATAGGGTTTCAGATTTTGTCAGCTGTAGGACTTAGCTTGTTTCACATTGCCCCACTTGCCTATATCGACCAAAAAGAGCATCTGCGCTGAGGGTTCCGTGGGGCTTGGGCCCGTATGACCCCACAGACGTCACTCTGGAGGGGGCAGTAAAAAATGGCTGGTCTGAGTGGCAGGTGTGAGCCTGCAGTCTGTCTGTGGTGCAATCGTTCAACAAAGCAGAAGCCAGATTGATATTCACAGGGCACTATTAGTTAAACACCCAAATGTGGTAAAATCTGTCAACCGGACAACCCCGGAAGCCAGCTTCTTCAGAACTGCATTTGAAAAGGCGCCCTGAATCAGACCTGGATCAGGACTGAGAGGAGACGTACTACACGACAGCGCAAATGATCTGGATTGGCATAAAGCAAAAATTTGCCAAGCACAGCGCAGGGCTTGACCTTGATCCCTTTGATAATAACACAATCCTGTATTATTTGTCTAAATTAATGTGTAGCATATTCTCTGCTGTTTACGCGTCCTATATTTGAAGCAATTATGAAGCTGGAAAATGCTCTCTCCGCACGCCGCCAGTTTTATGGACCCTCAAATGATCCGTCAGGGAGCCATACAACATGGACTCTCTCGTGAGGTGCCCAAAGCAGCCGATCTGATGCGGCACTCTGATATGCTGAGTAATTTAGTTTATTTTTAAGCCAGCGTGTTTTTCAACACTGCATTCACATGATAATGCTGACCGCGTCCACATGGCATCCTCGCACTGTAACTGTAAAATCGCATCACAATAGTCCCCATTGCACGCATGTAACCAATTGAGCGTCAGGTTTTGACAATAGCCGATGGACCTGTGTGGTGCCAGGTCACGAGTATACTTCTCCAGAATGTCCTTTGGTAATCTCCGCCTCACGGTATATACAGGTATGACTACCCATGAGGGCACAATGAAAACTAAATTTTGTCACAACTGACAGACCACACTTTCACGAGTGACAACCGTTTCACATCACCTCCCACACCGAAAGCGATTTGCTCGCACTTCGGGTCAGATCCGTTGACTACCAACCTGCTAGCTGCTGGAAAGTTTGTGTTATACGACCAACATATTTTCAGGGTCCATGCGCATGCTTGTATAGGTGGTGGTACTCCACAGGCACCGTGTTTTCACAATGGGCAAAGTAGCACGTGACACAGTTGGCTTGTCATCATCAGCGCGGCAGAGGTCTGAAGTGGTTCTGTGAAGTTTGGGTGATTTTCCTGCATGTAAATCCACTCGCAAACTCGGTCCAGACTTTGAGAGTCAATCTGATTTAGCAGGTTGTGTAGTTTGCTATAATGGATGTCAGGTCGTCGCATACTAACCCTGTATCCACCCAGCAGATAATGGGGAGTGCTTCAGTCGCAGGTGCAGGTGCTCTATGCCTACAACACCTACCCTCACCAGTCCCACAGGGGAGCCGCCATCATTCTTCTTCTTGATGTTTACAGACAGGAGCTTGGACTTCTTCTTGGCGACCACAGTGCCAAGGATCGTCAGAAGACCTAAGACCTTATAGGGGGCCCATCAACCGATGCAGTTACATTTAAGCCCACATCACAGGCACACATATGGCAGTGTTTCTTAAACCCACTAGTGTGAGGATGTGTGGGCTTCATTGTCGTCTGTCAAAATGCAAAACGGGAGGAGGTTACACCCCCCACGGGGGCACAGACACACCGGCTGGGAGGATCCATGCTGAAGGTCCTCTGTACCGTTACTACCACTTAAGAGCTGGTCTGGATAAGTTAAGTTCTTCCTTTCTTCTTCGTTCCCTGTTTTGCCCACGACATTTTCTTGGGCCTCTGATGTTGAGTATTCACTCTGACCCTCCATTTCAGTTAAATTCCTAATCTTAAGCTGGGTTTGGGGTTCTGTGGCATCTTATGTCCAAATTTATACGCCACTTCTTGTTTTAGTGGCTGCTACTTATCTGGCAATCAACTGGGTCGTTAGTTTTTTAGGAAATGAAACGAGCAAAGTGTGAGTGGCTTAAACAATGTTGCTGCCGTTTTATCCTCGTAAAGTAAATATTCATGAATTTAAACTGACTTGTGCATATAAAGAAATAGTTAAACAAAAGTTGCTTTGTAACGCTGACTAGTCGCATTCATATACGTACCTATGGCGGCCTCGTGAGGGTATCGTTTTTGTTTGTTTTATATTTGTCATGTGCACTGGGGACGCAATGCGTATTAATGAAGCAGCGGACAGTTGAAACACACATAATGGCAAAGACACACAGCGGATTCTTGCCAAGTCTAATTTCCAGCTGTCGTGCGGTGCCCGGGCTGGGGTCACAAAAACGGGGTCAAGGGGGTCGCATGCTAAGCCTGGTGTAGGGTTTTAGGGTTAAGTTGTTTGTCTGCTTCACCAATTAAACAGATTAATCGCGTGAGCGCGGCTCCCTACACGGCCACTCACGTATGGGTTTGATGCCTTTGATAATTGTGGGCTTTATTAATTGTTCCAGAAAATGGTACTATTGATTTGTTCCCCACCACAGCCGTCAAAGCCAGAATGTGTGTAATCTGTTATTGTTATAGGGGGCCTCCTCCAGTTCTATGGTGGTGGAAAATGCTCCTGCTGATGCTGAGAAGCGGTGCCTCCTAGTGTTTGCTGTGCTTTTCCTCAGTCCCATTGAGTACAATTTTATGCTGAAGTTTCCTAGATTTCAAAGTAGATTTGTGCTCATGTTGGCATGATAGGTTCGCAGTTTCCTTGGTAAGAGATGCCGATTGGGAGTAGGGATTTGCCGTTAGGAGGGTATATAAACCAAGCACAGGATAAATACATCCAAAATCCCTAAGGAGGATAAAACACAGCTGCATACGTCGAGATGCAGAAGAAGTTAGGGGTGATCTTGACAACTAACCATATGAATGTGGCAGCTTTCCATTGGAGGTGCACAGCTCTTTGTTGTGATAACTTTTTTCTGGCAATGCAGTTTTCTCTACATTGGAATCAGCGGACCTCTTTCTTTTGTTAAGTTGTTTTAGATTTATATTGTGATTTAAAATGTGAAAATTATAACATAATCATAAAGATTATAACTATATAGCAGACACAAGCACATTATATCTTCTTAAAAGCCATTCCACTGGCTTTGTATTTTTATTTTTTTTCATCTTGCATACTAAAATTGTTCTGTTTTTGATCTTTCCATTGAAATTGCATCATGTTACACTTCAATTTTGCCTCCATTTGTATTTGTTTTCTGTTTGTTTGCCAACTTTTTAAACCCAAGTGTTTTTTCATGCTCTGAAATTATGGACTGAATTACTTTTTTTTCACCGAACATTGAAACAAAACAACAGAAGAAAAAAGTCAAAAAGTAATTTTTACGTAGACTTATTTCTGATTAATCGACTTTTCAGAACTTTAAATGATGCTGTCTGTAGTTGTTTCCCTTCTCATTGGTCTTCTCAAAGTTTTTTTTTCAGAGCGATTCTTGGCATGGCTTGAGTAATTTATTTATTCTCCAGTATTCCAGACGTCTGCTTTGATCCTCCTCCGATCATGCTCCTCGTTTTTCACTCACATCCAAAAATTAATAACATAATAATCCCCAGGGGGGGGGGGTGTCATAGATTATAACGCATAAAGTAGACACAGCACAAATGTCCTTCTTGAAGCTCCACCATAAAGATTACCAAAAGTTATCCACGTCTGGATAATCCCTCAGGCTTCCAGGTCTGATCCATAGTAAACAGACCAGAGGTTAAATCTGTCAACTGGACAACAAAGTTGCAGGAGGGATACGTTTCCGTTTCCAGGGCCATCTAATCCGCTTCTTCAGTTCAGTTTTGGTTAGATTACTGGAGGCCACTGCCTTAGCTCTATCTGAAGGGAAGAGCAAGACTAACTACACTGTAAACAGCTGCTCATTGTTTACAGTTTCTGTCTGTATGTAATGCTAGATCTATTGACCTACACTAATGTGTGAATTGAGGCCTGAGACCCTACTTCGCATAATCATTCAACCTAAATGAGGCTACTGCCTAGCTCTATTGTTTCTTATTTCCTTTGCCTTTGCTTTGGGTCTAAGGATGGAGTTACTAAATAGAAAGGATGATGTCGTAAGGCCCCCTCCATCCTCCTGTCTCAAGGAAGGATTGTCTTTTCTAACAAAAAAATGCTTCTTACTTCCCTCTCACAACCATTTCTTTTCTATGGCTAACGGATCTCTTATCTCACTGTTTTTCATAGGAGTGAGTTAGTGGTTAGTGGTCTCTTGATATGGAGATGTACAGCTGACTGGGTCCAGAGGAGCTCTCACGACTGGTGTTGGTACATCCTCTTATAAAGTGCTGTTTAGTTTCTCGCAGTGTAACGCTCACTGCATCCTCTTCACCTACACTGAATGAATCAGTCTACATTACTTTGTTTATTATAGCTTGATGTTTTGTCCTTTGGCTGAACTAGTTTCAATGTCTTACACGTGTTACTAGGTTTAAATAAGACCAGAATTTCATACTGTCAGGAGCCCCTGAGATTCTCTGAAGCTTTTCAGACGCACTGCTAGCAGTATAAGAAATTGTTACACTTTCCGTCTAGGTTCAGATTCTCTGTTGATGTCTGATGCTTTTTTTTTTTAGCTCTCTTCTTAGATCTATTGATGGCCCATTTTGGAGAAGCCACAAGCAGAGAGGGCTTTCTCGCCACGTGTTGGCTCACTCCTTCACTTTTCCCACTGTGTCGGTGGGCACCCACTTGAGCTCTGTGTTGTAGAAGACGGATAACTCCGAGTTTATGCTGCAGTGGATGGTGTGAATCAAACAGCAGGTACTTGGTCAGTGTGTGTGAGTTCTCCTGAAGACTTCTAACCTGAGGGCCAGTCCTCTCCTATTGTTACTACACAAATCTAAGAAGACAGTTTTGTTCTCTCTTGTGCCTCTTTCTCTCGTGTCGAACTTGATGTTTGGATCCACAGCATTAATATGTGCAGTAAGGGCTCCAGATCTTGAATTTAGATTTTCGTTCAGATATCATTCAAGTAGCAATACCAATTTGTGGGTGGGAATTCCTGAAATGAGGGCACAATTATTCTTATTATTGTAAATACACTTTATGTGGACTTCAACAAAATGTCACTTGCACGGCTGCACAACTTGTCCACGAACTTGCGGCTGCTGCCGCTCACCTCTTAACTGAGATGAGATCACATGTTCATACCTGTTTTAATGTTTTTGCACTGTCTCTTATTCCAATTGATTTTAAAAATCATTTATATATTTTTTTTAAATGTCTGCATGGCCTTGCCCCACACTATCCTGTCCAACCTGCTTCAGGCCTATGCCCCAAAACTGCACCTTAGACAGGCTTCATGTTCTGCTTTTATATCAGCTTTTAAAACTCACCTATTCTCCTTTAGCATTTCATTGTGATTAATGTTGACTCATATAGTGTACAGTGCAATCTGTGTCTTTTTATTGTCTTTTATAATTATTGTTGTGTACTGCACTGCATTGTTTTAAAGTGGGCATTAGAATAAATAAAGTTGGATTGAACTGAATTGGAACCAAGATTGGCTGCATGACAAGGTTTTTTTTTAATGCAACACTTTGATTCTTTGCCATGTCCACTGCCAAAATTGGTCTATAGCCATGATTTTTAAATCAACATGCAAAGTGACCTGCCAGTTGATCAGTTTCTCTAAACAAATTAGCGTGCACAGACTCGGGACTGCTACACTGGAGCAGCTTGGGTGGATTGAGCAAAATTTGTTCTCGAACGCCATTCCCTTCATCTTCTGCCAACAGCAGTTCCTCGGGCAGTCCTTTCATACTCAGACTTTGACTGGCTCTCTCTCTATCTTACTTTTACTACATCTACTGCACTGAATTGTGGTGGCTGTGTGTGAAACACAGTTTTGTTTTTATATGACATAAAAAATGAAAAAAGATTGAGGCTCCCTCAGTTCTCTCTCACAAAGTAAAATACTTTGTCTTACCATATAAGGGCAAGGGTTTCAGAAATGAACTGTAAAAATAACCTACTTGCTACGCTCATTAACAGAGGCAGATAATTTTTCTGAAGTTTTGTACAGGATCTGCATTGGACAAAAGCATATTGTGCCTATATTATGTGGAAACTGCAGTATGAATTAATTTGATTTCGTCTTTAAAATGCCATAAGGTTACATAGGTCACAGGTTTAATAAATGATGAGAAAGTCCAGCTCTGGCTCAATAGCAGTGCTTTTTTGGAAAAAAAAAAAAGAAAAATCAAAACGTCAGTGATTTAATTGTCGACAAAGTTTCACAAGGACAGTAAAACAAAGGTTAAAAGTAGTGTATTATGCATGATTCAGATGTTTTGTTTTATATCCTATGGAAAACTATATTAGTATAACTCTAACTAGTATTTTTGTATAACTCAAAATAATTGTGTCTGGAAAAATGCCTGCAGTCCCAACAATGAAATGAAAACCCCCAGCATAATGTAACGTACAATGGATACACCAAGCACACGCAAAACACAACAATGCCCAAAACATAAAAGCACAGTTATACATGAATCAGTACATAACTGTCCATCTTAATAAAGTGCACTTTATCTGAACCATAGAAAACAACACTTCTGCTGGTGCTCTGAAGGCAGACACAGCTCATATCAAACTTATGAGCTGAATAATGGAAGATTTAACACTGTCACTGGTGAAGATGTACAAACTCTAAAGGTGTAGCAGTATGCACATTTATGTATTTTTGAGAAAATGAATAAATATAAAAAATAAGTTTGAATGCCATACTGTAGAAGATTCCAGCATAAGCAAAAAAGGTTAAGGAACACATTGTCCCCATAGGGTAACATCTGCATTTGACCTGTTCTTCAGTGCTGCTGGGTAATCTGTCAGGAGCAGTGACCCATCTCCAGATGTTGGGCTCGCCTTGGGCAGAACTACTTTAGCTATAGGCTGTGACCTATGTGCATGTCCTGGGCTAATGGGGGAAACCAGTGTGCCTGGAGGAAACCCACACACGACACAGGGAGACACAGAAAGACCCGGGTGACTTGGAAGTTGAACCTTCTTGCTGTCTCCATGGAGACAAGCAGGTGCAAGACCTTTCCACTGATTTGCTCTAGACTTGATTGGTTTAGGTTAAGGTCAAATGTCAAAGTACACTTTATTGTCTCCATAGAGCAATTTGTCCTCTGCATTTGACCTACTGTTCAAATGCCGCTGAGCAAGCATCTTCTCAGGAGCCACTCAGCCACCGTGTCGCCTGATTGGTATGCATCCTGGTATCAAAGTGTTTCCAATGGCCCAAAAGTGAGCTGACAACTTATATGTTGACAGAATATCCTGTGCATACTGCCTCTAACATTAGCCAAACCTAATTAAACTATGGTGCAGAGGCACAGACAAGTGAAATCAATCAATGAAACAAAAACACAGCCCAGGTATGTTTTTGATGACAATATAAATAATATAGGTAAGGTAATGAAACTGTTCAGCTGCAGACTCTCTCATTCAATCTCTCAAACAACAGCACACACTGAACTGACAACAAAACAAGTTTCTAGTGAAAAGCCCCGGGGTACCACAGGGAAATTGCAGATGATTTTGTCTCTAGTGTGGAGCTAGCTCTGGTCTGCTCAGATGGGTTGATTGGGCTGTGTGTTGGCTGGGCATTGGCTCAGATCCTTATGTGCTTCTCTGGACCACAAGTGTGTCTATGTTCTAAAAAGGTAATACAACCAGGGGTAGAGCAGACTGACAAAGGTTTGAGAGGCTTTTTGAAATAAAAAAGTAGGGAAAAAGTCACATATGTTATAATAATTTCATATCTTGTATAAAGTAACTAGTAAGCGGTGGTATAAATTATTTTCTAATACTGAGAATGAAGGAAAAGCATGGTATTAAATGTATCTCTGCTTATGGAGACATTGCCCTGGTGCTTTTGCCCCTGCTTCTGAAGAGTGCAGACGCAAACCTTGCTTGCTCCTGCATGCTTCCTTTATTTACTTTGCTTTTTAATCATTTACCTCTTCCAGTGCTGGGAGATTTGTTTAGTTATGATCTTCTTTTAAGTAAACCAAGACTTTTAAACCATTTTTTACATTTTTTAACAAAATTTTTGACGAGCCAGCGACATGTTCGGGGGAAGAAACCAAAGGAATTCTTTCTGCGAACACTGTTGGGAACTATGCAACAACAAATTAATCAGAATCAGAATCACTTTTATTGATCCCCCGAGGGGAAATTCTATTTGTTCACAGATCCCACGACCACAGAATAGAAATTTTAAAGAATAAGAATAAATGTAAATATAAAATGTCACACACAGTGCAAAACAGTAAAAAATAGAAAAAGATATAAAAAAAAATAAAATTAAAATAGAGTCTATAAATAAATAAATAGGTCTCAGCATCACAAAAATCACACACTATTTACATCTATGTACAAAATGGAATAATAATGATAATAATAATAATAATGAGCTACAAGCACGGATATTTGTTTTAGAATCTGAAAAAGGACTTCACCGGACACTCCCTATGACTTCCATGGTGGTAAGCAGCCCACCGTTCCTTTCAGAGAAGAGGGTGAAAAAAACTGCTACTTTCAACTTAAACCTGAGTGATACAGTGTCTTTTCCAAAACTTTGTAAAGACAAGAATGCCAAGCCAACGCAACAAGTGATAAAACACAATGCTAATATAGTTACATCACCCAAAATACAGCTTACAAACAGATTACCACTGTCACAGACTGATGTTGATGTTAATATACAAATAGGAAATGGATTTTTGTCACAAAACAAGAGCAATGAACTTGGCAAAAGTGCTGGCAGACATGCGATCTGTGCCAAACGTCAAGGTCAGAGATACGCTGCTACTAGGAGACGGTGCTATCAGAGATGTGACTCACAGAGGAATCCAATCTTACTCGTATACCAGTCCACTGTTTCTGAGATTACAAAATTCCTCCCAAAGGTTTTGTCAATACACTGAGGATTAAACAGCTGCACGTGGGTGCAGTTGACACCGGAATGAATCAGACTGAAAATCTTGAAAAAGAATTTCATTGAATTATTCGAGGAGCTTGATAAAGTGGAGGTTAAGACATTCATCAGTGAACCTCTTCCTAGCATAGACAGAAGGAAGATGAACAAATTCACAAGGCTGTTTCAGCTGAACACATGTCTGTTCAACACGTGCGCGGTCAGAGGACTGCACTACATTGAGAACTTTGATCTGCTGGAAACGAGAGGACCTGTTCAAGGGAAATGGCCCACACCTGAGCAGAGGTGGAGTGAGAGTGCTGACGGAGAACCTCCTCCACGCTCTGAGGCACCGGCCTGGACAGGGCCCTGGGCCAGTGAGAGAAAAGAGGAATGAGAGAAACATTCCTGTTGCGCCAGCCAGAGACCAAGCCAATGTGTCAGCACCACCACCAGCAGCACCACCACTACCACAACCACCTCCCCAGCGAAGGAGTCACCACCAGCTGCACAACCACCTTCCCCGGCGAAGGTGGAACCACCAGCAGCACAACCACCTCCCACAGCGAAGGAGGCATCACCAGTAGTACAACCATCTCCCCCAGTGAAGGAGTCATCACCAGCTCCACAACCATCTCCATCTCCCTCCCCGCCCCTGCCCACAGACCAGCCCTGGGTCCCCTTTGCTACATCTACTCCCTCTAGGGACTCCTCACTCTCCTTTTCCTCCCCACCTTCACCCATAGCTCTTCCCAACCATCTAGAAAGCCTCATCGGATCAGGAATTAAGATGACTCCCCTCACTCCCAATATAGTGCGGTCAAGAGTTCTGACATCACCTTTGCTGAACTCTTCCCCGTACCCACCTATTTCCCCTCGTCTTTTCACCCGGTCCTCACCCAAACTTCCCCCTGCTCCACCTCCTCGGCCCCTCACCTGGTCCCTCACCCAAACTCCCCCCCCCTCCATAGTTAATATGTCACTTCAATCTGGAACATTCCCAAGAGCTTTGAAAACTGCAGTTATCAAGCCTCTCCTAAGAAGAGCAGTCTTGATGCCAGTATTGAACCAATTACCGACAATCTCAAATCTGACATTTTTAGGCAAAGTCCTCAAAAACGTTCTTTACCAACAGCTTATTAACTTCCTCCAAATAACAACTCCTTCGATATTTTTCCAGTCGGGTTTTAGACCCTACCACAGCACTGAGACTGCTCTTATCACAAATGACATCCGCCTGAACACTGATGCAGGCAAAGTCTCAGTCCTCCTGTTAGATCTGAGTGCTGCTTTTGACACTACAGAGACTAGAGGACTGGGTGGGCATCTCTGGTACGGCACTAAACTGATTCAAGTCCTATCTAGAAAACAGCGAGTTCTTTGTTGAAATTGGAAAAATGTGTCTCAGATAAAATGTCCCTGAGCTGTGGGGTGCCCCAGTCATAGTCTTTGGTCCACAGAAACATAGAGAAAGTGTCAGCAATCACCTCCAGTCTCTTTCTCTAAAACCTTCAAATCAGGCTAGAAATTTAGGGGTAATAATGGACTCAGACTTGAACTTTAACAGCCACATCAATAACATCTGCAGCTTTTTACCATCTATTCGATTCAATTCAATTCAATAATTTATTGTTAATGTATTGAATTGAATTGAATTGAATCTAAAAACATTGCAAAAATCAAAGGTATACTGTCAAAGCCAAGACTTAGAGAGACTTATCCATGCATTTGACTCCAGTAGGTTAGACTACTGTAACGGCCTGCTCACTGGCCTCTCCAAACGGACCTTAAGACAGCTGCAGTACATCCAGAACACTGCTGCTCGGGTCCTGACCAGAACCAGGAAGTACGAGCACATAAGTCCTGTGCTCAGGTCTCTGTACTGGCTTCCTGTGGTTCAAAGAATAGACTTTAAAGCAGCTCTTATCAAGCCTCTCTTGTGTACAAGTCTCTTCATGGCCTAGGTCCAAAGTACATCTCTGACATGTTAGTGCCATATGAACCATCTCGCAATCTAGGGACTTCAGGGACTGGCTTCCTGCTGGTGCCCCGAGTCAGGACTAAACATGGGTAATCAGCATTTCAGTTTCATGCAGCTAAAACCTGGAACAGTCCTGAAGATGTGAGACAGGCCTCTACTTTGACAATGTTTAAATCCAGGCTCAAAACAGTTCTGTCAGTTTATCTGTGCATATGACTGAAAGGTTTTTATTCTGCACTCTTTTGTTTTAATGTTTTAATATTGTTTTTGATTTGTGTGATTTCAATGTCTTTCTTTATTCTGTAAAGCACTTTTAAATTACCCTGTGTACGAATTGTGCCATACACAATAAACTTGCCTTGCCTTGCTTTGCCAAGTCCAGAATAATATCTCTCTGTATTTTTTAAACTGTGAACAATAGCAGTCTATCAGATATCTCTCGCTCCGTCACGCCTCGCACCATGTTCAAACATGGCTGTCCGATTAGATTTGATCTCACTGGTCACTGAACACAATTACATTTCTCTTACCTCAGATTTACAGTACCCCAACAAAAAAAAAATGCCAGATAGGTTTAGATGTTATACAGGCAAAGGAATAACCACAGAGCTGAACAGTCCTCTCCCTCCTCTCGTGAGTGAGTAAAACTTTTAGCAAATGTAGACAGCAGTATTATGATGTGGCAAACAACAATAAAATACAAAACAATGTAATAATGGTAAAAATACATAACACAGAGGACAGTTCAATGTCTAAAGGAAAGTTTGTCTGAAGTTAGTTTTGTGACTTTTTGTCAATATGTGGATGTTTTTTAGCTCAAATGAGATTGAATTCCACGGTCTGGACAGCCAAAAGTGTGGGCTGACATGTTTTCGCTCTGTCTTGTCGTTTCTATGCCCTGTCTGCCCTCTGGTCTTTAAAAAAAAAAGTCTTCCTCCTTTTGTGTAAAACCTCGAGAAGCCCAAAAACAGCCTACTAAATTCACCAAGTCAGCCATGTCCCTTATCTTCATTCAGTTTGTTTTGAGGTGGTGGTGCTTACAAACATGACCTCTCTGTGTCCCCAGGTACAAGACATGTTCAAACCAAATATTGCTTTTATAGATAACAATTGTAATGTTGACTATTCTCAGTTACAAAAGCATTTAACATGATGGTTAAGTTGCTCATGGTATCATATAATGTTTTGGTTCTCAAGCTGAGTACCCAATCAGAAAACAAAATGAGCCTCACCTTTGGGCTGCCAGATCATACAACTAAAACCAGTTAAAAGGATTCACTCTGATCTGACACAGACTCTACCTAAACCCCAGCACCTGCAGACAGTCATGAATCAGTGCTAGTGCAGCCTCTGTGAATTCTGGAGGTTCTGAGTTTTACATGAGGCCTGTCCATATACTGAGAATGAGGAAAAACTTGTGTGCCTCTATCTGCAGGTTAAGGCTCTGGCAGCACAGGTTCAGTAAAAAAAAAAAACAACAAAAAACATTCCTCCTTCATTCTGTTCAGAGTGTACATTGGAAATCCAGCCAGGAGCATAAGCATCTGAGGGAAAACAGAAAAACAACTGTGGAACTAATCCAAGAATCCAATACATTTCAGAAGATGTTTGCAGAGGTCTAAATTACAGGATTAGCAGGATTTATACACACATAAAATAAGAAATGTGTTTGCGATGACAATTATTTGAATAATTCAAGTCAGCTTTTGGTGAGAAATGATTTCCTTTTTGACTTCTTGTTTTTGTCTGCATTCTCACTTGTCCAATCATTGCACAGCAGTGTGTATAACACATACTGTTGCTTTGTCCATTGGCATGATATTTTGTCCAAGTGTTAATCCAATGTTACTGTGACCAAATCTTATTCTCAGTAATGTGGAAAATCTTCACTAACACAGCATGGTCTACAAACAGGTCCTCATGAATACAAAGAGTACTCCAGGGTGTCAGTCAATATTAACCGTATTAACAAACATATAGACATTTTAGTGTGGAATATAGCCTTACCATTTGATGAATGAATCTCATTTGTGTTACCAGGTTCAATAATGAAATCCAGCTGGTTTAAACCTAAAAGGACTCTCTCTGATCTCTCTGATAGATTGACGTCACCCTCATCATATGGCTCCAGTCAAATAAAGCCAGTTGAGACCAGCAGTTACAGAGGCAGTAAATTTGGAGCTGATTCTCATATTTGAAGTTAGACCATGAGTGTCATAGCAAGCAAAGAGCCAATCCAAAGCAAGGTCTGGCTGTCAATCAAACCTGTTGCTAACGTTAACGAGGGTGGCTTTGGGGAAAGAAGGCAGCTAACTGTTCTGTTATTAATGGTCATATCATAATTAACGATCAGAGATGATGATCTGAATCGTCACTACCTAAACCCCAGCACCTGTAGCCTTGATGAGCTCAGAGCGTCTTCCTCCTCATCGCTGAAAGCCCTGACGCACATAGTTCAGAGTCTGTAGACCAGACTGCTACCTCAAGTCTTCTTTTTATGAATCATAAACTTAATGTGGAAAGTCACATGCGTAACATTTTTGTACATATGCATAGTACAAAACAACATACAATAAACGTACAATAAACACACAACATAACATAATTCACAAAATAGGATTTTGCTTCACTGTTATGGTGCAACATAAAACTGTGAATAATGACTGTAAATATATATGATAAAGTAAAAAAAAATAAGGCATGCATTAAAGGACATGTATTACACATTTTCCTGATCTATAATGTTAGTTCCTCATCAAAAAGTTACCTGGGAGTTGTGTTTTGTTTCATTCATATTAAGTTCTTTTCTCAAACAGGAAGCATCCACCTTGTGATGTCATGTGGGAGGAAGTGCTCCACTATGTTTAACCTCCATAAACTTTCATTAGAATCGCTGGATAAATTTTGTCAAATTCAACACAAAAAGGTAAATATGGACCTTTAAGAACATTCTACACGTCTTCATAAAGTACACAAAAAGCATGCAAGCTTTGGCTGGTCAGGCAAGCAGTTTGGACTAATGGCTTCTCCTGCCTGTCTCTATGGAGATAAAACCAGAGATAAAGGCGACATATCAAAGGGTCTGTAATGAATTCACTCTAGGGGCTGACATTAAGAAATATCAACAGTAAATACTTTAAGTGGGTCATGTTACACAACACTAATGTTAGTCTTTATTTGAATGGACAATGTGCAGTCATTAAGCTCACAAAAAACGAAAAGAGATGTTCTAAACAAAATTACAGTTAAATGGCTAGTTTCCATCTGCAGTCCCTGATTTATAGGAATAAGTTATACACCACACACACCAATCAACAAAAAGAACTATTCACAATGTCCAATTAACATCACACGTTACCCATGCAACTACACATCAGAGCAATGAGCATTAAGTATTTACAAAGTCATCAGTTAGCTTTGTCTCAATTTACATATTCATCCAACCGGGCAGTGCACTGGGATGATTTGCAGCCGAGTGTGAAGTGTGAGTGTGTGGCTGGAATGAAAATCAGCCCATCCAAATCCCAAGCCATGGCTCTCTTGAGTTCAAGTATACTTGAGGGGAGGATGGCGCATGAGATTGACAGACAAATCAGTGCAGCGTCTGTACTGATGAGGCCGCTGTATCAGACTGTTGTGGTAAAGAATGAGCTGAGCCAAGAAAACTCTCAATGTATCAATCTACGTTCCTACCCTCACCTATGGTCATGAGTCTTGGGTAATGACTGAAAGGAGAAGATCGCAGATACAAACATCAAAATGAGTTTCTTCTGCAGGGTGGCGGGGCGCTCCCTTAGGGATAGGGTGAGGAGCTCAATCACACAGGAGGAGCTCGAGCATCTGTTTTGGACGTCTTCCAGAGAGGTGTTCTGGGCATTTCCCACTGGAAGGAGGCCCGGTGAAGACCCAGGACATCCTGGAGAGAATACATCTCTTGGCTGGCCTGGGAAAGCCTTGCGGTCCCCCTGGAGTAGCTGGAGAAAGTGTGTGTGCAGAGGCAAGTTTGGGAGTCCCTTTTAGACTGCTGCCCCTGTGACCTGTCCCTGGATAAACGGAATAAAGTCAATGAATGGAATACATATTAACCTACATTCCACTATTACACTAGTCCACAAATGTCAAAATGTACAAATATTCTGTGTTCAACAGTGTCTGGTATCATTCCACAAACACTTGTTTTTTTTGTGTTCAATAAGCTGTGCTATTGTGAAATGTCAGCCTTGAGTGAGCAGTGTTCAAATGCATGAATACAATTTTCTACATGAGAGAACTACCAACACATGAGGGGAAATGGCAGTATTTTATATTTGCTGTAAAACAATTACTTATATTATAGAGCCTGGTAATCATGGAAGCAGATACAGAAGCCTATTTGTATTACTTACATTAAAAAGTGCCAGACAGAAATCCAAATAATGTGTTTTCAGTCATTATATCCTATACTATGTAATATCACGTTGGTACATTTACAGTATGAAAGTATGAATGGAGGATTCATACTTTTTAGGGTCCTAAGGGATGACCTTGATCCCTATGGCCCGTGTATGTATTGATGTATATATGTATATAGCAGTGACGTGCGGTCAGGTGAGGCAGTGCCTGTTATTAAAGAAAAATAATTAAATTGTTATATTTATCCAATAATTTGTACTATAAAGTTATTTTCTATTTAACTTTGCAATTTTATTCTATTTTTTACTCAAATCGCTGAATTTTTACCTTTACCGTTGAAATCCTGAGAAGAGACGTGCGCGGTGAAGCACAGGCCGTTCCTGCCTCACCGCAGACTGACTGTGCTGTGTGCTAAGCTGCTGCTTTAAGCGGCTGTGAAAAGGTGCCGGGGTGCAGCACGCAGTTACCCTGCCTCATGTGAGCCCAGGGATTCTTGCAACTCCCGCAGTATAGGGGGCCGCAAACTACAATTTAGAGTTAGCAAGTCAACTTTAGCAATTCACTTTTTTCTTCATGTCTGGCCCTACTTTTTAAATGGAGGAAGATTACATATTAAAGCTCAAGCAGTTTTCTAAACTGGACTTTCGGTCGAAGCAGGAGGTTATGATTAAAGGACTGAGACCAACGCTAAAGGACCTAAATGGTTTGCTCCAGACGACGGGACGAAAGACTCGCTCTTTTCAAACAGAGACGTACAAATTGGTAAAAAATTTAATTACTTCAATCCACTGAAAATTGGGGAACCAGAATAAGGATAAAAAACAATACAAAACCAGCTTGCTTTTTATTTCATACTATTAGAGCTATTTCATACAGACTCTGGAACTTTTATTTTATTTATTCTTGTTTATTCTGGCCCCAAGTCACTGGGAGATAAACTGACCCAGGGCCAAATGTACTGACACCTGGTTTATATGTTTGTAAATCTGATTGTGACGACATCAGTGCCTCACCAGCCACGAACCTCACCGCATGTCACTGCTGTCTAGTCCCTGATTGGTGGGGCAGTTATTCATTTGCACCTGCAGCAGCCACACACAATTTTGCTGCTAACTTTTGGTCCTATGTGGGCTGTTCCTTTAGGCTTTACAAGCAATTATGATAATGCTGCAGCTGTAGAGAGCTGTTTCCCTGTTTGGTTAAAACAGGAAGAGATGTACAGTATATACAGAGGGGAAATGTAAGAAGGAAAAGTGTAGGCTTACATGATTTCAAATGCAAATTTATTAATGCAATTATTTACAAAATGCAGTATATAAAAAAAATATTTTAAAAAGTATAAAAAAATGGCCATAAAACTTATTGTTAAATTTGAATTGTCTAAAAAAGTAATTAAGTAAACTCATTGCTCAAAACGATATATAAGACTAGAAGCTTAGGTCTCCACTTGTTCAAAAGAACCAAGGGTGACGCAGAAGCTCCTCAAATGAGGGCCTGTCATCAGGGTTCTTGGCCAGGCAGGATTTAAGGAAATTCAGACATTCTGAAAACAAAAAAGGGAAAAGTTTAGGAAATAAATATAAACCAAGTTTTTCATCTCAAAACATTCAACACATGTTGATGTTATAATATGTAAATGTAATATCCTACTTTTTGACAGGCCAGAGTCGAAGCGCCTCTTCCCCCTCAGGTAGCAACGTGTATTAAAGGACTTGTGATGGAGGAGGTCGTAGAGGAGCGTGCCCAGATGAAACACTGTGGTGGGCTCGGCTCTGTATGCTTTAGAGGAGTACCACTCAGGAGGAGCTTTAATGAATGTCCCTGAAATCACACAATATCAGTTATGGTACTTACTGTACTTTTTACACTTTATTACTCATTACTGTTGAAAATATAACTGAAGAGGAGATGAAATACCTGCATAGTAATCATAGGGGCCTTCCTTGACGAGACATCCACAGCCAAAGTCAATCACCCGGGCTTTGTGGTGGCCCTGTGGTGGCCCCCTCTCCATTAGAATGTTCTCTAGTTTAAGATCACGGTGGAACACACCACTGTTGTGCATCTGGATGGAGGCTTCCACCATCTGCCTCAGAATCTCTTTTGCCTGCTCTTCCTTCAGCACTCCTCCTTTGGCAGTTTTATAATGATACAGGTCCATTGAGGGAAAGGGCCGTTCCATCACCAGGATGAGCTCCTCTGGAAGGTCGTAGGTGTCTAGCAAAGAGACCACGGCAGGGCAGTTCCCCTTGGACACTTTAACCATAAGAGCCACCTCATCGATCAGGTTATATTCCACGCCATTCTGCACCTGACAAACACAAAACCATTTTACTCATAATGCCCTCTTTAATTTCTTTGTTTTTGTTTTGCAGAAGTTTAAAGGTGTATAATTTCACTTACCACTTTTTTATAGTAGACTTTGTCATGTGGAATGTGCTTGATGGCTACCTGTAGCAGTTGTACAAATGTTAGTGCTTTATATTATGGGATATTATGCTGTAATTTTGAAAGCTATATTAGTCATAATAAATGCTTACATTGCGGGAGTCATCCAGACGTCTACCGGCAAACACGGACCCAAAGCTTCCACTGCCCATCTTGTAGAGCTCACAGTACTTGGACTGAAAGTCAGCTCTGCTGGTGCTGACCTGGAAGGTCACGTCATACAGTTCATCCTCAGGAGAACTTGTGCAGCTCTCAGGTGAAGTCTCAACTTTGGCCTTTTTGAGCTCAATCACAGGCTCACACTGGGCCTTCCTTTTCCTCTGGACCTTTGTCTGTTCCTCCACAGGGACACAGGTGTCAGTGCCTAACACAACATTATGATCATTAGTGAAAACTGTCTCAGGGTATCACATATAACATTTCAACATTGTTGTCAAAACAATACTACTAACTGAAGTTTCAAATGTTTTTCTTTCTGTTTTGCTCAAACCAGTGTCTACATAAACTGACACTGACACTCAGAAAATCTGTGATATTATGGTATTGTAATTGAATCTCTGCATTTTGAGTCTGAAGTCTGTGTCTCTGCTCCCTAAGTCCTGTCATACCTGTACTTTTTGCACTGTTCTCATGCTCAGAGGTCCAGCTCCTCTTTATGGCTCGTAGTGGCATCATTGTCTGCACTTTGGTTTAGTTTTGTTAAAGTGTTTTTCTCTGTCTGTTTGCTCTGTCTGTAAAGTGTGTGTCTGCTCTCAATGAAAGTTTGGTATCGAATGGCTCAGAACCAGCCGTTGTCTCAATAGGTCAACTCCAGTGACATGATGACATCACTGCAGCACATTACATCATCACATTACATCACCTGATATTCTAGAATTGGTGGAGAATTGTTTTTTGTTTTATTTTAGACATTTATTTACATTTAAATTATTAAAATATGTTATCATGATCAATAATCTGTTTTTAATTATATGACTATTGCATTTCTCCAATTGTTTTGTATTTTTTTATACTATTTTTTCTGTCCTATAGTGCTTATATTGTGTTTTGGATTTAGTCAAAATGTATTTTTTCCTCTGCATACCTATTGTTACTTTTCAAGAATATTAATACTTTACTATTAATTTACTTTACCTCAATATCACAACAGCAGCAGGCCCGCAATTAAAAATAAATGACGTCAGATGCACCACCTCGGTTCTTTATCAGGATCTCAGTTCGAACTTCCACAGGAATTTTGAAATAGTGTAAGTCCAAAGGTCTGTGTATGAAACCTCAAAGTTATGTGTCAGTATGTTACAAAAATGCCACAATATTTTCTCTGGGTGATCTTATTTCTTCTCATCTTCGGTCACCTCTTCCCCGTTTGATAATAAAGATGACACTTGTCTGTACTATAGTAGTGAAGTTTAGCAGTTGAGAGTTAAGAGATTTGCAAAAAGAAACGTGGACTAATTACTGATACTTGAGGCACACTTCTGAAAATGTACAGTGGCACAACTGGTAGAGCTCGCCCTTCCACCAGAGGGTAAAAATTTCATCTTGAATTTTGTTTTTGTTGTTGTTGTGTCTTGGTGCATTTAACCCTTATCATCCACTCCAGTCACAGTATAAAGAGGCTGGTTATATCAGGAAGGAAATCTTGTGTAATCTGCTAATCACTGTTTTTATTCTGGCTACTCCTGGAGAAAAGGACTGCTAATCTTGGACAAACTAATTAATAATTATAATAATTAAAAAAAAAACCAACAACATTTCTGTTCCATCATATTCTGTGTGAAATTAAATATTATCTGTAGTCATCTCAAGGAGCTTAACTCATTTTACGTTAGACTTTAGCGTCTTGTATGTTTTTTCTGCTGTCCTTTCTTTTACCTGCCAAAGTGCATTTATACAAAGTGTTTTTACTGGTGTGATTGTGACAAACTTCTGCCTCATGTGAAACAGTTTACTCCCGGTCTTAATGACTGTAATTTCACAGTAAATAAGTTAGTAGTTAGTAGTAGTTAGTAAAGCCTTAGACAAAAATCTCTTTCTTTCTGGTAAGTGCAGGTTAAATAGTCGCTCCTTTTCTCCTGTTGGACCAGCTCTTGACCCTGATATCTCCTGGTTCTGATCTGCAAATTTTAGATTTAATGTACACAGTTCTGGTCTAAGTCTCTCACGCAAAGTATAAAATGTTACTGAGCCTAGATATTATCTGTTTTCCCCAAATTAGGTGTGTAAAATAAAATCATAAGCATTATGCGTAGAACATCAAGGTTAAGTAAGGACAGGCCTTCAACATCCACAGTGAAAAGTTATTATTATTTTACTTCAAACTTTAATCCCATTTTCATTTGCCATTCAGTACTAATTGCTATTATTTATATGTGTTTGATAACAGTTTAACATTGGAGACCATTCTTCTCTTTACTGGGCCATATGAACTGGCTCTTATTGTTGGAAATGCACACTAATATAAAACATTTTTATTTAAGATACACAACTTTTAAACTTCTTTCTGTGTGTGACCTTCTACTTGGATGTCGTAACCCACCTCTTGTCAGGCTGTACCCCATCCACAACAACTATAATACGAGTGACCAGTGGGAATAGTTGCACACATTTTGAACATCCACTGTCCCACCCAGGCCTTTAATAAAAGTTTGGCTGATTCTATGTCTTTGAACTCAGTGCTTTTATCCTAAGTTACTGTATTGTCAGTGAGTCAGTGACGCAACTTACAATGTGACCTCTTCTTTTCTTGATCCAAATGGCACAAAAACTGAATGATGTAAATGTCTCCTTGTATGTCCTACAGTCACTCCGGTGTCCTGTATTTGAACAGTGGCTCCTGGTCTTGGTGAAGTGTCTCCCTCTGAACCTCTCCACAGGGTTTTGAAGTTCGCTCCAGCACCACGAGTGAAAACTATTTGGCTTCTCATAGGTTTGTGTTTGAATGCATTTATTCACTATTGCCTTATTAAAAAAAATGCATACTTAATGTACTTACACATTAGGCCAGATGCCCTTCCAGTCATAACTTGCCAAACTGTTGACAAGCCTATTCGTGTGGGCAAACTCTACAAGCCCCTATACTCTATTTTACGAGTTCCAATGGGGATTTAAATAAAAAAACAACAACAACAACAACAAAAAACAAACTTATTTTAATTATATTTTTTCCATGTATTTACAAACAAACAGAAAATACATACATTTGGGTCAGAGTATATTTAAACAATAATTCTGAACTGAACACAGCACAATCTTAGATTTAGATAAGATATGTGTACCAGAGAAGCCATTAAAAGACAAGTAGAGTACAATAAGTACAATAAAGTAGAACAGGATTAAAGAAGAAATATTTGAGGATGTTTCGAGTATTGATGTTCTTTTTGCCAATTTAAAGGTGCACTGTGTAACTTTCCTGTTTTGTCTCCATGTTTTTTGTTTGGAATGTTCCCTAGTATTGCATTAAACTTGCATATCCCGCATTTATTTATTAATTAGGTGTTTGTACTGATTAAAACACTTCATTAAAACAAGCATTGTAATACTCTCGTCTCTAGAGATCTGACATATGACTTGGCCGGATGACGTCTCCATGGAAATGAAAAAAAAAAAAGCCATATTGCGGATCATTCTAGGCCAACAAATAACACCGACATCAAGATAAGCTGACGATAGACCCTCCGACAGAAAAGTTACAGAGTGCGTTTAGTTTTCTGTAAATTTGTCTGTTTTTTAAACTAAACATGCAATTTCAAGATTTTAAACTTTATTGCACTGTGTAGTTTTGGTATTAGCAGAATGCAGTTCCTCTTTTTACACCTATTTTCTAGACAAGGGGAATGTGAAAAATTTAAGTGGTTTGCTCCAGACGACAGGACGAAAGACTCGCTCTTTTCAAACAGAGTGGTACGAAATGGTAAGAAATTTAATGGCTTCAATCCACTGACAATTGGGGAACCAGAATAAGGATAAAAAGCAACACAAAACCAGCTTGCTTTCTATTTCATACTATTAGAGCTATTTCATACGGACTTCTGAACTTTTATTTTGAAATTCTTTTTTATTCTGGCCCCAAGTCACTGGGCGAGAAACTGACCCGGCGCCAAATTTATTTGCCGACACCTGGTTTATATGTTTGTAAATCTGATTGTGATGACATCAGTGCCTCACCAGCCACGAACCTCACTGCATGTCACTGATATATAAATGTCCTGTTTTTTAATCATGTGATTGGTAATTGGTTACATGATTCCTATAAGGCAAGGCAAGGCAAGTTTATTTGTATAGCACAATTCGTACACAAGGTAATTCAAAGTGCTTTACAGAATAAGAAAGACATTAAAATTACACAAATCAAACATGAATAATCACAAATAATCATCATACAATTGACATTAAAACATTAAAACAAAAGAGTGCAGAATAAAAATAAAAACCTTTCAGCCATATGCACAGATAAACAGAACCGCTTTGAGCCTGGATTTAAACATTGTCAAAGTTGAGGCCTGTCTCACATCTTCAGGAAGACTATTCCAGGTTTTAGCTGCATAAAACTGAAACGCTGATTCTCCATGTTTAGTCCTGACTCTGGGCACCAGCAGGAGGCCGGTCCCTGAAGTCCTCAGAGTGCAAGATGGTTCATATGGCACTAACATGTCAGAGATGTACTTTGGGCCTAAGCCAGGAATAGACTTGACTATAAAGTATGTCACATCTGCTGCCCACGAAGTAAGATTATAAACTTGGCCAAAATTACGAAACTAGAAAAGACTGAACAAGATTCTAAATAAACTCTTGCACTTCAATATTGCCTGACCAACCAGTCCTTTTTACTTTCTGTTCAGATCAATGCAGAACCAGACCAGGAAAAGGAAAATCCCCACCATCATGGCAAATAACAATCGCGTTGACCCCATGGTGACATGGGGAATGTTGACAGCTTTCAAAAACACTGTAATATTTTGTTTTTGGTTAAAAAAAAAGTTGAAATTTTTTTTTTTTTTTTTTAGGCTCAAGCCCCCTTCAGGGCGCAGGGCCTATTGCTTTCATAACAATGAGTGCATGGGCAAAAATCACTGTACATCATCTAGGCATCAAAAGTTATCCAATTTATGTTGATACTTATCACGGTTTGCGTGTGGCGAAGCCGCAAAATTCCATCAGAATTTTAGAAATTTTTAAATGTCAAAATTTGCTCCCATTTGTGCATACAAATTCCGACTGGGCTCCAATTTTAATCAGCTAAAAAAAAACAAAAAAAAAACTTTCTTGCCTAAACCTAGTCATTATGAAAAATAAATAAATAAATAAATACATATAAAATTGGAGCGATAGCGCTCCCTACAGAATAACATGTAAATATGCAGAGGGCCAAAAACTTTGTTTTACCAAATATTACAACATTTAACACAAAATTCCATTGGGTCATTCCAATCAGAAATGTGAATGAGACCCATGTTGTTTTTTTGCACCATGTTGCCATGGTGATGCGCCAAAATGCCCATGTCATCCAAATGGAAGTGATCCCAAAATAAGAAAAATAATATAGTTTCATGGAATAATGTGAAATTTGGCACAATGACTCTTCATGTCATTCCGATTTAAAAAGTCAATACGACCCATGTCATATCTTTCACTGGGTTGCCATGGCGATGTGAGAAGGAGCCCATGTTATCCTAATGTAATCCCATTTCAACCTAATATAACAACTTACTAGATTCATTGAAAAAGGTGAAATTTGGGACAGTGACTCTTTAGGTCGTCCCCGTCAAAAAAGTCTTGGGGCCAAGTTTGTATTTTGCACAGTGTTACCATGGTGATGCCTGGAAAAACCCATGTTATTTCATTTTAGTGCTCAGCTCTTCCAATAGGTGTAGACTTTGTTTAGTGACAAGTACAGCAGGGATCATGACAGTACTGCCATGATCCCTACTGTCATGATCCAGCGAGCCGTGGAGCTGGGATGAGTCCTGGCTCCTCCTACGCGCACCTGGACTCCATCAGTGCTATCAACACCACCTGAACTGAATAAGAGGAGCCAGGACCCAGCGCTCACCTCACTGCTTGTTTCCCTGTTCGTCTGCCTCTTGTCCTGCTCGTGTTCTGCCTGTGTTCCTGCTCGTGTTCCGGTTCAGCACCCTGCCTCCCTGCACTGTCCTGGACTCCCGTCTCCGACCCTGTCTCCCGGTACCGGCTTTTGTTCCTGTCTCATTAATCCCTGCACCTCTGGACCCTGACCTGCACCCCTGCACCCAGCTCCTCGTATGTTCTCCCATCACTTGTTTTGTGTTCTGTCAATAAACACCCTTAAACTTGCCCCGAGTCCCGCATCTTTTGGTCCGCCTCACACCCCTCTTTATGACAATTTCATATTTAATTTCCCCTTCATTTATAAGACCAGAAAGGTGATCATTTTTCATTTGGAACAATATTGTAAATGTGTAGTTTATCATAAGTCTAGTTTAAGGTCACAAAAACTACTTCCTGTTTTTCGGTTCAGCCTTTTAGGCTAATGTGAAGTCTTACTCGACAGGGCACTATTTAAGAAACAATTAAGAAGTAAAATATTGACTTCTGGATGGGCAACGAGAGAGATGGCAGCCTAATTTTGTTCTCTTGCCAGTACATGGGAAATTAAACCCCTCTTAGCAACTAAAACAACTGAATTGAACAACTAAAACGCAGAATGAGTGGGGGAGACAAACAAGAAGGACGACTAACTTGAAGTGCCCGAAACAAAGCACTGGAACAAGAAGTGGAAAAAGGAAAACGTGGCATGCACCAAAGCTAACATGCGAGCGGCTAACACCCCAGAGTGGCAGGAGATGCTACCAGGCCTGGCAACAATATTGGAAGATTTAAAGCAGAAAATAAAAAACGTATTTATCAGTGAAGGCTGATATCAAGGACAAACTTGATGCATTCAGAGCTGAAATAAACAAACTTTTCGACAACAAGGAGTTACAGGAGCAGAAAGTGGCTATAAAAGAAGCACAAACGGATGTTAGTGAAGCCGAAGAGTGGATTTTAGAAGTTAAGGAACTCTTGCCAATGCTTCTGAAGAAACAAAATATGTTAAAAGAAGTAAAATATTAAGTTTTGGGTTCACTGGTTTGTTTACTACAGGCCAAAGTAGTATGTATATTTTCCATGTGTTCATGTGCGTTTTGTGTGTATATGTGATATGAGCCAGAGCTTATGTTATATTTGATGTGTTTGTTCTATGGTTTGAATTGTGATGAAGTAAGACCACAGAAAACATCAGTGAAAAGAACTCTCATGTCTCACATGTTTGTGGACAAGCCGGCATATGTTACGTTAGCGTAGGGTATCTGATTAACTGTTAATATCTCTTGCATAAACATACTTGTTGCCTATGTGTTATGTTAGCGTGCTGTACTGCTGTTCAGCCTGTTATTCTCTTTTTATTGTTATTATTATAACTTGACTTTAAAGATAAAATATCTGTTCTTGGTCTCAGATTTTGTAAAATAAATTTTCCCCAAAAATGCGACTTATAGTCCAATGCGACTTATATATGTTTTTTCTTCATTAATATGCATTTTTTCGCTGGTGCAATTTATACTCCAGAGCGACGTATAGTCCGGTAAATACGGTAGTCTAGCCTGACACATGCACTAAAAGCATTCTAAAAGTTGCTATAGTCGTGTTAAACCTAGCCCGACAACAAAAGTTGATATTTTCTGCTTTAAAATAGTAGCTAATGACGATGATGTACCGCTAGTCTGACCTTGGGATTTATGGATTTAACACAAATGCCAAGTGGTCTTGTTCATACTAATCCTCCATTATTGAGAAGTGCTCGAGGTTTTGGAGTGAGACTTACTGCTAACAACCACATACTGTGAAAATGTCATAGAGCCCTGGAAAATAACTACCAGGAAATGTGTTTGAGTTAATTTGCACATGTTGGGGCTATGCAATTATGGGAATTTAATTGAGCCCATGTCATTCAGGCATGTCTAATGGTCAATGATCAGCTTGGATCTTTTTAATGGAAAGGTCTGTAGCCAGTCCTCTGTCAGTGAAAGCATGTCGTTTGGAGCAGATGGAAGACTTTGGAGGAAGAAATTTTACTATTTTTGTTTTAAATAGCAATGATTAAAAGTCTGTCTTCTTTATGTTATGTTGAAAAACATTTGTTTTTAATAAGCCCAGATACAATTGAATTTAAAATATGAGGGAAAAAAGCTAATTAATAATTTCGTTTTGACTTTTTTGACAAACCCATATATAACCAGGCAGTTAGCGGTACAGTCATTTTTGTGGCCCCATGAGCTAGTATCTCCCTCTTAGGTTGTATAGAAGTGGTCTGAAGGGGTGTGGCATCACCCATAGCATTCAGCCAAACGAGCCCAATAGTGGGTAGCAGATTTAGCGGCTAATTTGAAGTTCCATATTCAGAATTCAGAGCACTTTACCAAAGAGCCGATCATGAGTGAGATTGTCGAAGGTACTTGCCTCTTATAATATAAAATGGTGAATTGTGAACTTTACAGCACAATAATTTATTAAATAATTTGTCAAAATCTTATTTTTTCTTGTTCTCATTGACCCGATTTTGTGTCTCGTTCCATCCCTGTTAATAATGTGTTAAAAATTAAAAATGACTTGTTACATAAAGATCTGACGTTGAGCACAGCAAGTTTCAGATTAGTTTCAGTAGAGCTGGATGTTCTCGTCTTACAGGGAATGAGAACTAAATTTCTCCGATTGGACAGTCTAACTGTCCTTCTGTTAATCAGTCTACGTGGTGTGACTGCAGATATAGCTCCATCACTATGGGGGGGGGGGGGGGGGGGGGGGGGTGCTGCTGGGACTTAAACCTCTGTTGGGGCTGTCACAGACAGGTTCAAGGCCTGTGATGAGGGCCCTGGGGAAAGTGACACTGGAAATGGATCTTTCACTTGGGAGGGTGGTGGTGCTGCTGACTTGTACTCTGGGGGAGGTGGTGGTGGTGCTGAATCCCTCGCTGGGGGAAATGGTTGTTGAGCTGGTGATGACTCCTTCACTGGGGGAGATGGTTGTGCTACTGGTGATGCCTCCTTCTCTGGGGGAGGTGGTTGTGCTGCTGGTGGTAACTCCTTCACTGGGGGAGGTGGTTGTGGTAGTGGTGGTGCTGCTGGTGGTGGTGCTGACACATTGGCTTTGTCTCTGGCTGGCGCAGAAGGAATGTTTCTCTCAATCCTCTTTTCTCTCACTGGCCTAGGACCCTGTCCAGGCCGGTGCCTCAGAGCGTGGAGGAGGTTCTCCGTCAGCACTCTCACTCCACCTCTGCTCTGGTGTGGGCCATTTCCCTTGAACAGGTCCTCTCGTTTCCAGAACAGATCAAAGTTCTCAATGTAGAGCAGTCCTCTGATCGCACACATGTTGAACAGTCATGTGTTCAGCTGAAACAGCCTTGTGAATTTGTTCATCTTCCTTCTGTCTAC
Organism: Periophthalmus modestus; assembly: GCA_019594935.1. Classification (NCBI taxonomy): domain Eukaryota; kingdom Metazoa; phylum Chordata; class Actinopteri; order Gobiiformes; family Gobiidae; genus Periophthalmus; species Periophthalmus modestus. The sequence continues at coordinate 14,069,331 of JAIEZT010000019.1, read as the reverse complement.
GCTAGGAAGAGGTCCACTGATGAATGTCTTAACCGCCACTTTATCAAGCTCCTCGAATAATTCAATTAAATTCTTTTTCAAGATTTCAGTAGGATTCATTCCAGTGTCAACTGCACCCACGTGCACAATCAGCTGTTTAATTCCTCGGTGTGTTGACAAAACCTTTGGGAGGAGTTTTGTAATCTCAGAAACAGTGTGACTGGTATACGAGTAAGATTGGATTCCTCTGTGAGTCACATCTCTGATAGCACCGTCTCCTAGTAGCAGCGTATCTCTGACCTTGACGTTTGGCACAGATCACATGTCTGCCAGCACTTTTGCCAACTTCATTGCTCTTGTTTTGTGACAAAAAATCCATTTCCTGTTTGTATATTAACATCAACATCAGTCTGTGACAGTGGCAGAAATCTCTTTGTAAGCTGTATTTTAGGTGATGTAACTATATTAGCATTGTGTTTTATCACTTGTTGCGTTGGCTTTGCATTCTTGTCTTTACAAAGTTTTGGAAAAGACACCGTATCACTCAGGTTTAAGTTGAAAGCAGTTTTTTCACCCTCTTCTCTGAAAGTCACTGTGGGCTGCTTACCACTGGAAGTCATAGGGAGCGTCCGGTGAAGTCCTTTTTCAGATTCTAAAACAAATATCATATAATATCTATATGCTTGTAGCTCATTAATTTGTTGATGATAGTTCCAACAGCGTTTGCAGAAAGAATTCCTATGATTTCTTCCCCCGAACATGTCGCTGGCTCGTCAAAAATTTTGTTAAAAATTTAAAAATGGTTTAAAAGTCTTGGTTTACTTAGAAGAAGATCATAACTAAACAAATCTCCCAGCACTGGAAGAGGTAAATGATTAAAAGCAAAGTAAAGAAGGAAGCAGCAGGAGCAAGCAAGGTTTGCGTCTGCACTCTTCAGAAGCAGGAAGCGATACTACAGCGTAAGAGATCAAGGGGTTGAAAACCTTGGAATTGCAGAGTGTAGGTTCACAGTGAGAGGGACAGGATGAGCCAGCTTTGTCTGTGGGAAAAGCGTACATAACCAGAGGTAATTTACACTTTAACTGATTATATCCCTTGTATTAATTGACTATAGCTCTAGTAAATACAATGTTTAAATAATTCCAGAATAGAGTGATTATGGAGGGATGTGTGGATGGCTGTCACACAAATATATTATAAGGTCTTGCATGGACTTGAAGAAGAGGACCTCCTTGACCTTGCCAACCTTACCACATGTATTGTGTTCATTATGTATTTTTACTTCGCTTGAATGATGCTATGGACCCAGAACTCCCACTAGAGGTAAATCAGAACAGTTGCTCAAACTGAAACTATTTCCTTTGTATTGCAGCTTGCTGGGGTCGATTAAGTTCACTCGGAGGATGCAGACATTCCCACTGAATTCTGTTGTGGAATTGAAGTTCCTGAGATTCTAATCCCATTTCTAATCCCATTTACACTTGAGGAAATGGTACAGCTGCAAAGGAATATTGATCCTCGAGGACGATCCCAAAGCTTTGGAAAAGACATTTATTTGAACATGGTGCAACACATGCATCAATTTTGGGGAAATTTAAAAGGTATTCAACTACACAAAATCAAAAGCGGTACAAGTGCTTAAAGAGGGGGTATTTTAATTCTCTGTGGTATAATACATATCATATTTAGAAACCATGTTGACCATGTTACCTTCTATTTTTTTTGAAAATGCTATATTCACCGAAAACAACATATTAAGATATTCTATAAGTTTTCACTTTCATTTTGTATGGTTTGTAGGCAGAGCCTTGCACAGAATCTTACAGGTAAGGGCTTCAGGGGGCTTCAAATAGGACCCAGAAGATCACTAAATGAATAAAACATACATGGATGACATCTAAAACGTTGTTAATTTTACATAATATTCCCCCCCTTTAATGTTTGCAGCCTTATATTAGAGCTGTCAGAAGTATCAAAACTATCAAATCTGTATAAGAACTCCGCGGGCTTTATTTTATTTAAATGAATGTACAAAAGCAATAGGCCGACACAGTACAATCTGACCTGTGCATAAATCAATATAATTACGCTAATGTAATTTAGATAATAATCATTTAATGTTGTATACAAATAATACTTTATAATACAAAATTATGGTGTAGAACTTTTTGAAAAAAAAAAAAGTTCAAAAGTTTGGGGTCACCCAGACAATTTTGTGTTTTCCATGAAAAGTCACACTTTTATTTACCATATGAGTTGTAAAATGAATAGAAAATATAGTCAAGACATTGACAAGGTTAGAAATAATTATATTTATTTGAAATAATATTTTTTTTCCTTCAAACTTCTCCATTTGCAGCAATTACAGCATTGCAGACCTTTGGCATTCTGGCTGTTAATTTGTTGAAGTAATGTGGAGAAATTTCACCCCACACTTCTATAAGCCCCTTCCACAAGTTGGATTGGCTGGATGGGCACTTCTTATGTACCATTTGGTCAAGCTGCTCCCACGACAGCCCAGTGGAGTTTAGATCTGGTGACTGCGTTGGACACTCCATTACAGATAGAATACCAGCCTCCTGCTTCTTCTCTAATGAGTTCTTGCACAATTTGGAGGTATGCTTTGGGTCATTGTCCTGTTGTAGGATGAAGGTCAGCATCCCGGAGTCGCCTCTTCACTGTAGATGTTGACAATGCCGTTTTGTAGGTACTATTTAATGAAGCTGGGTCTATTTCTCAAACTAGAGACTCTACTTATCTTCTTGCTCAGTTGTCCACTTCTCTTTCTACTCTGGTTAGAGCCTGTTGTGCTGTTCTCTAAAGGGAGTAGTATACACACCATTGTAGGAAATCTTCAGTTTCTTGGAAATTTTCTCATATGTAATAGCCTTCATTTCTAAGAACAAGAGCAGACTGTCGAGTTTCACATGAAAGTTCTCTTTTTCTGGCCATTTTGAGCTTTTAATCAACCCCACAACAAATGTGATGCTCCGCTACTACAGCTACTTTTATACTAACCAGACTGTGCTGCATGATTACTTTTAAGCCACACTTCTTCCTTCTAACCACTAAACTGTGCTAACATGATTGCACAAGTGGTTTTTCTAAGCCACACATAGTCTTTCTAACACAATGCAAGCAAACCATTGTACATTAGAACAATTGGACTGATAGTTGGGGGAAATGGACCTCTATACACCTATGTAGATATTGCACCAAAAAAACAGACATTTGCAGCTAGAATAAATAGTCATTTACCACATTGACAATGTATAGAGTGTATTTCGATTAGTTTTTAAGTTATATTTTCTTTCAAAAATAAAGAGATTTCTAAGTGACCCCAAACTTTGAACGGTAGTGTATGCAAAAATATGGCTTAATCCTTTATAATTATTGCTCCATTAAATTTATATTATGGATTTTCACCTAATACATTCATGATTTTTCCGTGATAACTTGAATCTGAGATTGTTCAAGTCTTGTTTTAAGAACATATTATATGTAATAACGCATTGAAGAAAAAGAAAAGCGCGCGGGCGCAGGCAGAAAGAGCGCGGGCACAGGCAGAAAGAGAGAAGGCAATGGAGGGTAAACAGCAAGAGATGCCAACACCAGGCACTGTCAGGCACATGCGCGCTCGCTTTCACATTTTCACCGCTCACTTTGTTACCACGCCCTCGATTTCTGTGTATGCACTCTCAACTTAAAGATAGTCAAATGACGCCATACAGGTAACTACGTGCCTCACCCGGCACCTTTTCACAGCCGCTTAAAGCAGCAGCTGTCACTACTGATAGTACAGCACAGTCAGTGCTTGTGAGACATGAACAGCTGGTGCCTGTCTGCACGTCTCCTCTCAGTATTTCAACTGTAAACGTAAAAAATCTGCAGTTTTGAATAAAAAAGAATTAAAATTGCAAAGTTAAATATAAAATAACTTTATAGTACAAATAATTGGACAAATATAATCATTTCATTTATTTTATCTCTGTGCTGACAGGTGAGGCCGTGTCTCACCTGCCTTCTTTGACCCACGACACACTGCTCTAATGCCTGTGTTTTGATTGTAGTGGTAAGATGTTTTGGGTAGCCAGCAAAGGTGTTCTCTCCATTTTGTCTCATAATGCTTGTTTGTGGGTTAGCTCAGAGTTTGTGGTGTTTAATGGTGTGATAGTGTAGGGTGAGTAAATAAAAGTATGTGTGGGTTTGGCTTACCCTGTGCGACATATATGGCCCTGCTGATTATCATCGCTGTTATTTTTGGGTCTCATTACTCGCACCTTGCACAACGTTAGCACTTAGCAGCACTACTCGCACTTCATACCAACAAAGCACTTAGCACTACTAGCAACTTTGTACCACTTTTACCTATCAACCCCTGTCCCTAGCACTTAAGCTTTTATATATATATATATATATATATATATATATATATATATATATATATATATATATATATAATATATATGTATATATATATATATATATATATATATATATATATATATATATATATATATTATATATATATATATATATAATATTTGTGGGGTTTTGATATAGATTTTTTGTAGCTTATGCTAATTTTAATTTGCTGTGACTTTGTTTGTGTTATTCTTTGGCTTGTCAAAGTCCCACTTTTATTATTTTCATTAAGCATTAAAGTCATGCTTTTATCTTATTACTAAAACAATTCCAAGGTCGAGTCTCAAAAAAAAAAAACCCCAAACCAAACCAAAACAAAACAAAACAAAAAAAACAAGAAGCCCTGTCCCATTCATCTTTTCTTTTCTTTACGTCCTCGGACAAAGACTTCCTCTGTTTTTTAGCTGGCTGTTCCATGGCTGACACTTCACAAACGAACACTGGATGTTTTTTCTTGTACTGAACTGTGGACAACGCCGGTACGGGGGTGTGTTACTAGTTCAGTTACGTGTGTGTAGATCCATGATGTGCATACTGAAGTGCCGTAACGCAATTTATCTATCGTGAGAGCGAGAACAAACTCCCGAGGATGTGGATCTACAAGTTGCATGTCTAGTTTTTCTGCTCAGAGACAGCTGGGGGAGCCAGTGGACCCTTCAACACCCCCACCCTCCTCAGGTGGTTTGTAACCACCTGAGGAACTTTGAATGAAATTAAATAAGCTAAAAATGTTATTTAGTTCTGCTTTAAGACCTTTCACTTACATGGAGGTCTTAAATGCACTCCGCTCCATAGACCCAAAGGAGTCCATGACAGCTGATCTTGACCCAGAACTTCTATTCCTCTGTAACATATTTTAATTGGTCAATTCAAATGGCAATTAGACCAGAATTTAAAAAAAAACAAAACAAAAAAGCACGTATTGCCTTTCCTTAAAGGTGAGGCAAATAAAAATATAAATAATTTCTGGCCAATATCTAAATAACCTTGTCTTGTAGTTGCAAATCAAGTGACAATTTATCTAAATAAATGCTCCATTTTGAAGTCTTATCAGTAGGGTTCCTGAAAAAGGCAAAGTACTGTCACTGCAACCACAAAAGTTTTAAATGACATTTTCACAGCCCCTGATAACAAACAAGATAGTGTAGCTCTGTTTACTGATTTAACTAAAGCTTTATCTTTCAAACAGGACTCAGACAGTTGAAGCTGATGGGTTTAAATCAAATTTTCAAACTTCTAGCAAACTTGCCCCATGGTTCAATTGTCGGTCTGCTACTTTTGTCTATTTTTTATTTAATTGGTTGCAACTGATATGCAGATGATACTGTTTTGTATGTAAGCTCTCCCCCTGATGATCAGGCGATTTTAACACTGCAGCAAGATTTTAATGAAATACAAAATGCCCTAAAATATCTAAAATTTTCAAATGAATGCAAATAAAACATATATTATATATGAAGTGATGTGCAAGCTACAAGCTTTGTACACGAAATGGTAAATTGATTAAAAGGCCACCTATAAATATTTTGGGTTTTGGCTTGATGAAAATGTATACTTTAAAATACATATCTAGGATTTATCTAACAGTTTAAAATTATAATTTTATTATAGAAACAAGTCTTGTATCTCATTGAATTACAGAAAATAAATGGTTCAGCCTTTCTTTCTGTTCTGCATTATGCTGCGTTCACACCGCCACACTGCAATTGAGGACAGACGCTTTGGAAGCGCGTGCAAGACGCGAGTCCAGAGAGCGCGTCTCGAGCGTTGAGTGTTTTCCTGCTCCTTTGGTGCACAATGACAGACCATGTTGAGAGAATAGCTTTGGTTTATTTACTGCACAAAAGTCATCAACGGAGGCGATCGGCTCGGCGGCGGCGTGTCTGGGTTCACGACATAATTCAGAGGCGTTCCAAGTTTGGCGAGTTTCACTTGCTCCAGGAGCTCCGCCGGGATGATCAGCGCTTCCAGCGGTATTTCCGTGTGACCCAGGCCCAGTTCGATGACCTGCTGTCCCGCATTGGTGCGGATAACGTCCCTGTCCCCTGTCCCCGTCACTGTTTGTGTTTGTGACTCCAGCGCTTCAGAATGACGTCGCTGTGTCACTGGAGCATGGTCTCTGATTGGTTGACAAACGCGTCGACCGCCTCAAAAGTTCAACCAAGTTGAACTTTCGAGGCGTTCGACGCTTGTACGCTTGGGCGTCTGAACGCGTAGATGGAAGCTCAAGACGCGCCGCGCTAACGCCAGATTCGCGCCGCCTTGACGCTTGAAGACGCGCCGCAAAAACGCTGCGTCACCAAGACGCGCGTCCACCATAGACTTTGAATGGGAGCTTGACGCATCTGACGCCGCGGTGTGAACGCAGCATTAGTTGTGCTCTTTCACTTTGCCCTTCGTTTCATAACAAGTGATGAATGTAAAACCAATCACAGTGCACTCCATGAAAAAGTAGGTCGGCCTTTGCTCTCTGTTATGGGAGAATAACACTGTATAAAATTTATGTATAAGGAACTACATTATAGACTGTCTAAATATCTCACTTGTTTGTTGAACTTTGATATGGAAACCTTTAATGCAAGTTCTCATGACTGTCTACGTCTAAGAACTATGCACACTAGAACTGAAATCTTCTAAAAAGTCAATTTTGTACCTCCTCATTAAATTATTAAATTTTGCTGTAAACATTATTCAAATGCCTGTTTTGTCCTTGTTTTGTCTTTTTTTTTTTCTTGGGAGAGAGCAGTGGAAGTGAACCACCCATTAAAAAACAGCACCCGCCCCCTCTGCAATTTTGATGAAGCACTACAGCTCCACCCACCTGAATAATGTGTCCCTGAGGATGTGGATTTTGTGGTGCATTAAAAATATAAGTTAAATTTTGTTTTATGGCTGGGTACAGTACTTTTGAGAGTGTATTGTTGTTAGCAAGTGGGCAATCTTGGTTGAGGTTCATATGAGGCAAAAATAAAATTTAAAGAGTTTGTACTGGATTTTTTTCCATGATATTGTCCAGTAATCAGGACGTGCATATGCTAGTTCTTGTAACCTTTACTGTAACTCCACTGTGACCTCTGAAAGTTGGGAAAAGCGTTGATAAAGTCATGCTCAGAATCCATAAGGTAAATGAGGAAAAACTATAGGCCAATGCAAATCATTTAAAATAAAACAAATTAACTTTTTCGCATTTTTAAGACAGTAAAAATCAGGTACAGCGCCTTTAACCACAAAAGTGCAGAAATATCGTCTTATACCAGGGGTGGGCAAACTTTTTGACACACAGGCCACAATGGGTTCTTAAATTTGGGGGGTCAGGCCACGATGTATATACACATGTATATTACATGTATATTACATTTGGCCTGTAACATGTAGCAAAGCATGAATATGCAAGGCTCATTGTACAAATCATTGTTTTCCAAAGGCCTAAACCTAGGGTGTCCTGATGCCACATGCACTCATGGACATGCTTGTGCACTTGTGTTATGGACAAACACCATGCGACAGAAGCCCAATAACAGAACAGTTGGGTTCATATCAGGGAGGCTGTTCTTCCTGGTCATCCTTGTCCAGGTGTCACTGTCATTGCCCACGTGGCCATTAAAGTCCTCTAGTAGAACAACGGTGCACTATCTATTACCCCTCCCAGGGACTCCAAGAAGACTGGGTACTCTGCACCACTGGCCCGTAGGCCGACACAACAGTGAAAGACCTGTCCCCGACCCGAAGGCGCAGGGATGCGACCCTCTTGTTCACCGGGGTGAACTCCAACACGAGATGGCTGAGCTGTGGGGCACTAAACAAGCCCACACCAGCTCACCAACTCTCCCCGTTGTTGATGTTCAACAAAAATGGTGAGAGCGACTGAAACACTGATGGCTAATGGTTGCTAGGCTGTGATTGTAATTTTATGTGAGAGAGACTTGTTCAACAGCACAAATCAGCTTGTCTGTTACAGTTATTGCCAGACTGTGTTAAAACCAAGCTCAGATAAAAACTTGAGCATCAGAGTTTCAGACAGCAGTGCGTCACACCTCAAGAAAATGTTGATGACATCAGCTGCAAAGTATCAGTGTATTTCTTCTCCATGGTCATCATTTTATTATTATCATCGTATTGCATTATATATATGTGTTTCCTTATGGACAGAGTGGTCAGTTGACCTTGCATGACCTCGAGGAGTGCCTTGGATCTCCTGTTTCTCTCTAAAACCCTATTTTGTATTTTAGATGCAATTTTTTTATGGTGATTACATAGAAGTTATCCATTTTAAAAAAATCAGCACTACATCATGTATTTTTGTACTTCTCTTTTACACTTTAAACTACTGCACAGCCACTATGCTTTCAGCATACTAAAAGTAGCTATAGGAGCTTACAGCTGTCAGGGCAGACAACACAGCCCACGGCGATGACATCTTGACGTCAAAGCGAAAGTTTGGCCAACATACTAAACTCTTTTTATAGGGCCATTCACCTCAGCCATCCCGAAAGAAAATGGAATTCTGTCAACTGAACAAAAGTGAACATATTTCACCACTCATCCAAGTGTTTTTTTCAGTTCTGACAGGATACTAGAGAGTCACTGTCTTATGTCTGAAGGGACAACTATGCTGAGACTAAAGCCCTAGTTGTTTACAGTAAGTAAGAACTACCCTAAGGTATGAACTATTACCTGAGTCAGATCGTTCATGCCCTAATGGTTAATCCAAACTCCTATTATGATATTATGAATATGTAGTGGGGTTGTCTGCATTTCCCTGCTGTGGGCTCCACCCTTGACCCTGCCCTCCTAGTTAGGGACTATTTAAGGCACCTGTTGCCCATACAGCACTCTCTTTGCTGCTGCTAGTCTGCTGCTGTGCCTGGACTTTGGTGTATTGCAAGGTAGGAAAGAGGCTCTTAATTAGTGATGGTGAAACCGAAACCTCATCAAACATTGAACCACTTTGAGACAACGGCACTGAAAATGACACACTGCTTTGAATCATTTCACACAGTCAGAAGAGCGACATCTGCTGAATTTGTCTGTGTAATGCATTTGTGTGGATGTGACGTAAAGCTTTTGTGAACCTCACTTACCCCCTTCCTCTAACCCCCACTCCCCTTTTCTGTGACTTTTATCTGGATGAATTTTATCACTTCTATTTTATTTTTATTCTCTTATAACTTATTCTTCTGTTTATTATGAAACTGTTTTACATTATTTTGTGTCAACTTGTGTTTAAATTAAGTTGCTTTTCCCACTTCCCACAACTCACATTTTTAAATGTGCTATAGCAATAAAATGGCTACTTTCTAATAAAAAATTTAAAATAAAATAAAATAAAAAATTTACTTTTCAAACTGGTGTCTTTGTGTCCTATACTTGTATGTATGTAGTTGTGTTGCTGCTGTATATCGGCTCTTGAGCGCAAATCAAACACTTGACTTTATTCGGTCTTAAGTCAAAGTCCTCCCATGCATGTGACCATGCTCTTTTGGGTGGCAATAGTTGTCCCTCCATATCTTACCATCTCACTCTCTTTCAACCACTTAAACTCACCACTTACCTAAAACTATGACTGTATGAGATGGGCCTTGGTGTCTGTTAATGTGACTCTGTGTATGTGGTGGAGTGTATCTTTGTAAGTGTTATGTAATGTCACCAAGTGTATATAGATGTATCTGTACTAGATGTAATCTATTCTTACCTGCTTTAATATAAGCGTTCCCTTATTGAATAATTAGTGTAGTGTTAGAAATGCCGTCAACAAATCTCCTCAAAACCCACATTTCTTGGGGGATTCAGACTCTTTTAAAGCTATGACAATTACAAGCCACCTCCATCAAAATTCCCGCGAAGCAGCTTGAAACCATAGCTCGCGACGTGTCTGACACTTCTGATGTAATGAGGCCTTTGACTGGTCACGTGATTTTTGGTGTGAAGCGCGTATCAAAACAATGCTCTGCAACACTTCCGCTTCATAGGGTTGGTACAGTGTCGAGCTGAGAGGCTCGAGCGTAACATCTCTACTTTTAATATGACTTAAATCATTAGATCAACTTGCAATTTATTTTCATTAGTCCTGCTCTGCAGTGTTGGTCTGGGGGAGTCAACCCATGGCAAATTTCGCGACAGGGCTGGTTTGGCTCCTGCTGGGCTTTAAAGGGTGGTAAGTTGGTGGTAAGAGATATGGCGGAGGTGGGCCTTTTGAACAGAGTTTGTTTTTCAGGCTAAACCTGCTGCTGTTTTGCACACTGTTCTACTGTTTTGCTCTTTTTACTCTTTTTGTTTTGCTGTTTTTGTATTTTGTTTTGCATCAGTTTTGGATTTTGTTTTGCATTTGTTTTTGCACGTAGTTTGGCATTGGTTTTGTTTTGTATTTTTATCAGCAGGTTTTGCCAAACTGGGTCAAGTTTTAATCAATTTTGTTTTGTTTCAGCTGGGTGCCTTCTGGTGGCTGGGCTAGGCACATTGGTGAGGTTCCCCCACCTTCGCATGTGATTTAGTGCACTGGGATCACGGGTTTTGTGCACTTTTCAGTTTTCTGTGCCATTTGCCGTGTCCACTGAGGTGAGTATGTGGTAGCACCCCTGGGCACACCCCTGATGGTCTGCTCACCACTGGTGGCCTCAGCTAGCTTATTTTGTTTTTGGTAATTTTAAACTACTTTTTATTCGTAGGCCTATTTTAACTAGAAATTCAACTTTTAGCTTTTCTTTGTAATACAAATTTAATCTTTCTATCTTTTTAGTTTAAAATGTTATAAACATATTTTCCTAAATTTAGTTGCCTTGGTTAACTTTATTTTAGCCATATTTGAATTGTTAAACTCTTCTTAAATAAAACCATTTTAATCATTCTTCACGTCTCTTGTGTTTTAATTCAGGATCTTACTTGTGTGTCTTTTTCACTAAATTTGATTGTGACCCTCGGGCCTTAAGCCCCGCAAACGTAAACACGGTGGGTGACTGACCGCGCCTGTGTCACAAATGGGTCCGTTTATTCTGGTCAAATGATGCCCCCTCAGTTAATGTTGTGCTCTGATGCTTGATGCCCAGCTGTCTAAAGCCAAACCACAGCATCAGTTCAGATTTTAATTTATGCTTTTATTACAAATTGATTACAGCAATGCACTTTATGTTGGTGACAGACATTTATAATCACACTTCCACCTGTTTTTAATGTTTTAAATGGACTTATGCAGTTATTGTTTTAACCCCCATTGGCTCTCTGTATAATGATAAATTTAAAAAAACAAACTTTGGTCAACAAATAAGTAAAGTTGGATTGGATGATACTCTGATTAGCCTTACTGACCTTATCCCCACCCGCCCACTTTTGCCTCTGAACGTGACTAAACCGAAAGTGCCACCACAATGAAAGAGTGGTTAAGTGGGAATCCCAGTCATATAAATGGAAAATTTTAGAAGAGTTTGCTGCTAAAATATGATATAAACTAGATTGATTTGTGTAAAATAATTAATGTCCTTGTGCAGCTACAAGGCTTTTAAAACAGTTCTGTATTCTGTATAGTCTGTATACCCGAATGGTGATGGTGGCACCCAACTTCTAAAATAAAGTGAATTGCTTTCGTTGTTTTGGTGTGGTTCTGAGGATTGAGTCATCCCTTAGACCCCCGTTTCTGTTCAGAGATGATTTATCTTTCCATTTCCATCCCTCTTCATCCACAGACTACCCTGCTATATAAGGACTTTAAAGTACTCAATCCAAACCCAGGATCTCAGGAGTGGTGCTCAAACATGATTTATGTACTAAGGAATAGACTTAATACTCAATGATAATAAAAAAACACTCTTTATTTAGACAATGGAAGGTCATTTTCAGCAATAAATCATAGCACTATTTGTTTAATTCCTCAGTGGTCCAGGTAGGTTCAAAGTGGTCCATGGGTGTATACTATTCTATGTGTTTTATACTGATACAACGCAAGATTATTCTAAAGATATTCAGGAAAGGTTCATTTCTGTCCTGTGAATGTGACTTTTTAGTATCAGTACCTGCTGAAATGAGTATCTAGTTTCGATCTGATTTTGATACGTTTGACAACCCTAGTCAGGAGTCAACTGGTACATTTTCATAGCTTCCTCTACGGTTTTGTGGTAGAACTTACACACATATCGCACTCTCAGATGTGTTATTGCCCTTTCATCTGATCACATTCCACCCCAGAGCACAGTTTGGTCAGGAGCTTTGGAGGTAGCCCTCATATCCTGCTGGTTTTCTGTCTGTATCTGATAAAACAAGTTACATACACAATAACGAAAGCACATTGATCTGCTTTTATAAAGAACATGTGGAGCGAGTTTGAAAGGAAAACATATCTGGGACAGAGTTCACTAATGACCAGTATAAAAACATTACATAAGCCATGTGATCTATTGACATTCACTGTATACAGCTATGGACTAAACAAACCCACAAGGCACTGCATTTCAAATAAAAAGTTTACATAGCCGCAAATCGCTTCATTTGCGGTTTCTGGTCATGGTTGACATTCTGGTCTTTAGCTGTTTGTTTGAATGGACTCTACATGCTCATGTTGTTTTTATACTACCATTTTCTCAGTAAGTGAAGATTTCTGACAATAAAAACAGACCGAATCTGCTAGCAGGTTTGATTGACAGCTAACACGTGCGAGCGGGAAGTGCAAGGAAGCTCAACAACCTCACTTGTAATTGGCTCTGTGGTTGCGTACTGGGAATTCCAAATATGGAACCTGCTCTTGCTCTCCTCACTTGGCTTTAATTGGCCCCAGTCAAACTCGTTCAGTAATGTCCAGATATATGTACAGTCTATGTGAGCAGCAGAGGCTGGAAAGGCAAAAATTAAACTCGTATGAAGAGGTATTGGGAGTACTACTGCTACCGTGAAACTTTGAAAAGCAATTATATAAGAAAGACGCATTATTTAACTCCATCCCAGTTTCACTCCTCTGTCTGAAAAAAGCTGTTCTAAAGCCATGTATGTGCCCACAGACGTGTACATGTGGAAATGAGCCCCGTAATTTTCTGAGCGCTACGGATGAGTTAGTCAGCTTTAAACATCTACTTCATCCTTCCATGGTCTGAAAATCACACAGTCCAGCTTAAAATGTACTGTCTCAGAAATGAAAAGTTGCAGTTATAAAACATTTGAATGGGTATTCAAACTGCTGTATATTGACAAGGCACTTACCTTTCACTTAGTGCATGCTGTCCTTGAGACGAGTCAGGTTACGAGTCTTGCCCAAGGACACAAGAATAAGAATAATGCACACTTGTCGGGAGAGTTGGAATGAAAAACACTAACCAAAGGGTCATTGAACTTGCTGTTCAATCAACTTCGCAGTCAGGAGCTGGATTTGATCCCTGACCGTCTCTACAGCGAAACACAACCAAACAAGTTGAGTATCAATGTATTCAAAAACTTTACTGAATAATTTATATGAGGGTGTGCACTGTGCAACTTTTCTGTGCCTTTACTGTTTTGCCTGAAATGTTCCACAGAATGGCATTAACTTTACAGTATGTAGCTCAATGGAGACAAGGAGATGACCCCACTGTGCCGAGTTACAGGTCAGATCCATGGAGAGGGGAGACCCGCTCAGTGTGAGAATGTATATTTGTGGAACATGCAGCGATGGAACGTAACAAAGTAAAGTAGTAAAGTACTTTACTTAAGTATAACTTTTAGGTATCTTTAATTTTAAGTAGATTTTAAAGTGTATACATTTTATTTTTACTTCACTACTTTTGAGAGCAGGTATCTGTACTTTCTTCTCCACTATATTTTTGTACAGGACTGAAAAGTCAAAGTATTTTTATTATTGTGTGAGACCTGCTGATAAGGCTGAGGGACTATTTTTAACACCTTCACCATTTGAACAAACAAAAATATACAAAAAACAAAAACAAACAGGTAGGTAAAAAAATCAGCACACATCTATATCAAAATCACTACATTTGAAGCTTTACTAGATCTCAAAATCTGCACAACATATCTTTACTTTTTACTCTAAGTAATTTTTTTTAACAGGTACTTTAATACTTTTACTTAAGTATATTTTTTTCATGTGATACCTTTATTGTTACTTGAGAGTTTTGCTCTTGTTACTTATGTAACAAAACTGAATATTTCCACCACTGGTTAGTGGTGGTAGCCTTTTCTGAATTGTTTCTCCCATGAGAAAGCGACAAGTTCACTTCTGAAGGCCACAAGATGGATTTCACCCAATAAAGAAGCATTACGGTCCTTTTCCCATTTATTGTGACTGGATATGTGGAGCTCAGATGCTCAGGACATTTCAAGGTCGCTTGGATTAGGTGAAAAAGCTAAAACAGATAAAAAACATTTGTGTAAGTAAGAGCACAAAGTGTAAGTGTAAGTGTAGTCTACTATCCAGTAAGTACTGCACCATAAAAATAACATGTTTTTAGAATCAGAGAAATAGCCTGAGCTTTGACAACATGCTCCAATGTAGTTTTAACCTAATTAGTTTTTAACCTTGTAAATTACACTATTGATTTATGCATTTTAATTAAGGCTATGACTGAACTGTATATTTTAAATTCACTAGTAAATAAATGCAACATTTAACAGACAGAATTATGATATACACATCACTATTTATTCAATGATTATACGTCTAACCCTTGTGGAAATATAGGGAAATGTAACGGAGGTGCATTTTTAGTTGCCATGAAAAATCACACAGATGTGTGTTATTACAGTGTTTTAGACGTATGCGAGTTTCATCCCAATCTGTCCAATTCTGGCGCTCCCCTGGGGGGTGCGGCGGTGCGATGTCAGGGGGGGGCGCGAATGACCCCGGGAACATGCTTTTCTTTTGGCTGTACTAGAATAAAGTATAATTGCATATCCACTACAGTAGGTGGCAGTTGCGCTCTCATTGTTAGAGTGTGAGTATTAGGTCTAGGTCAGTGGTCCCCAACCACCGGGCCGGGGAATGGTACCGGTCCGTTACGCATTTTGTACCGGGCCGCACAAAAACAGTAAATCATTTATCAGTGACCGCATTTTCTCCTAAGTGACTTTTGCCCACTCCTCATGACAAGCTAATAACCTTGTCCGTAGATATATAATGAGGAGGAGAGGTCGAGAGGAGAGGAGGAGAGGAGAAGAGAGGTTGAGAAGAGAAGAGGAGAGCTTGTAAGTCTTAGCGGGCACACAAACATGCGGAAGCTAAAAGAAAAACAGCTCTATGTGAAATATTAAGGCTTCTTGACATTGACTCCATATTCAGAAATGTTTGAAATGAAAATAACATTTTCTTTATAAATGTATTTGTGGCTTATCTGAATCTTATTTTGAAGGGATATTTAAACGTTATGATAGTGAGAAACACTGCCCTATACAAAATAGAGTCACATCTGGACAATTCAGGCCTAGGAAACCTGAGGAAAATACAGTCACCAAAAATCATCTGGATGTGTTGTTAGTGAATATCTCTTTAAGGTGGAGTAAAAAAAATATAATTTCAAGGAGTAAAAACAATACATTTGGTCCTTTGAGGAAGACAGGGAAAAGAAATACAAATCATGAAGATAAGCATTTGATGACAAAGTTGGCACACTACAGCTGGCTTCGCAGCGGTCGCTTCAGTCTGTTTTAATGAGCACCTGGTTTCGTTCATAGAGTTGGATATTGAATAATGAGTGTCTTTTAGTTGTGGAGCAGTTTGGCTGCCACGGTGTCTGTCTGCTCTCGGTACATCTCAAAGAAGTGAAGGAGCCCGTCATTTTATCAAGTCTGGGTATGTTAAGTGAACATCAGTTCCAACTCGAACATTGGAACATGGAACGTTCCAGTATGTAGCTTCATGGAGACAAGCAAGTGACCTTCCTCTAGAAAAGTTACATAGTGCATCTTTAAGCTACACCTAAACTCCACCAAAACCAAATAAATAGAGCTTTTAAATAGAGCTGCTAAACTGAGCAATACCTGGAAGGCCTGAGGGTATACAGAAGAGGTATCCACTCTTCAGACTTCATTCAGGTGTTTGTCATCAGAAACACCTGGCTGTAATCAGGGCAGTCTTGCGTGTTGTCACCAAGTACCTGAAATTGCAGTGGCAAATGGGGCCACCCATTTTTATAACTTTGCACCAGAAAGCTGCAAATACACCAATTTGGAAGCCAAAAAGGACTAGGAACAGTAGACAGTACTTTTCAACAGTGCAATAACAAAAAAAGGTGATTTAGTGTTTAGGTCGGCTTTTTGTCATGTCATGTAATTTTGTGTAGGTGGCACCTGCTATTCCATTGAAATAGATGCTTCTGACAGATTTATTAATATGTACTGTCCTAATTCAAATGCATCAGTAAATAATAAGAAATCAATAAATGAAACAAAATCAACAAAAACATATATGCTATGGTATGGTATTCTTTTATTTGGACAGGGACAGTGCACAACATTACATTAACCTTAAAAAAAACAGGAAATATGTATGGTTCCAGATTATAGCAAAGATACTAATTTCCACCCGTAGTCCCTGGACAGGCTGATGTTAAGTAATATAAAGTGCATATTAAGTAAATGAATATGAACCAGTCGAGAGACAGTCGAGAGGCCATCCAGCGTGTCCTGGGCCTTCCGCGGGACCATCTCCAGATGGAACATGCCCGAACCACCTCAACTGGCTCCTCCTGACGTGGAAGGGCAGAGGCTCTAGTCAAAGCTCCTCCTGCATGACGGAGCGCCTCACCCTCATCTCTAAGGGAACGCCCAGCCACTGTGTAGAGGAAACTAATTTCAACTAGTATTCAACATTTTCCTCTCGCTCATTACCCAAAGCTCATGACCAGAGGTGAGAGGAGGAACATAGCGTGACCAGTAAATCCAGAGCTTTGCCTTTGGACGCCTTCACCACAACAGTCCAACACAGTGACGACATCATTCATATGTGGTCCATCCAACCTGGTCACTGCTTTATTCTCTCCTTCCATATTTTCACTGTAGAAGTGTTAGGCTTTATATTTTCAAAGCTGCATGTCACGAGTCCAGTACTTATCTCCCGGGCACAGGCTCAGATAAGGCACATGTCTCCCAGTAGAAAAAGCCTGGATGGGTGGGTCACATAAGACTTGTGTCCACTGGTTTGCTTTGGAGCAGATTGTCATGGTTCATAAAAGTGTCTCCACAACAGAAGAAATTCGATATAAACATGACAATCATTTCTCACCAAACACCGACTTGTTCTGAATTGTGATGAATGAATGCAGACAAACTAGTGCACTTTAAACAACAGCTGTTTATCTATACACGACACTAAAGAAAATTATAACTGATTATCTATCTATAATGATAAGATCTGAGTAATTTAAAAGATCTGAGTAATTTCTCTTGTACATCAATAGTTTGTCTAAGTCTAAAAAGTGGACAATAAACTGGAAGGAGTTACTTATTTACACCAGCTATAGAATTTCTAAATGTCTTTTTAGGAACCCAGGTCGACCTTATGATTATGAAGAATAATACAGGTACTTTTTACTTACTAAGGCAAAGTGTGAGAAAGAAAACTCAATAGCCTTTTTTCTTCAGTATTAAAAAAAACAAAAACAATGACATCAACTTGATAAAAGATAAAAATGTATTAATCAGGAATTTTAAAAGTAAAATGAACACAACTGAACCTGTGCTGCCAGAGCGTTAACCTGTAAACAGAGACACATACAAGTGTTTCTCATTCTCAGTATATGGACAGGCCTCATGTGAAAACTCAGAATCTCCAGAATTCACTCACTGAGCTGTAGAGGCTGCACTAGCACTGATTCATGATTGGCTGCAGGTGCTGGGGTTTAGGTAGTGATGATTCAGATCAGAGAGAGACATTTTACATTTAACCAAACAAATTTCAGCACTGAAACTGGCAACCCAAATGAGACTAATATCAGACTCATTCTGCTTTCTGATGGAATAATGAACTTGAGAACCAAAACACCCAATTACAACATAAATAACTTGTCCATTGTTCTTGAAATCAAGAATAAATCAGCATTAAAAGTGTTATCAGTAAAAGCTATATTTGATTTGTCTGCTTCTGGGTCACATTTATGGAATTTAAAATCTAAATCTGATATACAGCTATAGGTAGAAGTACTAAATTTTAGAACTCGACACTACTTCCTGAATTTATTTTTTTAGACTTCAGTCCAGCCAGAAGCTGTCCTCGTCCTCAGGGTTGAGCAGTTGGGGCTCACATGAGAGCGGTGAGTGTGTGTTGGTCCTGTTTGTTTTATGGGGACCTGTCAGAGGGAATATATCAGGGTAAAAGCACAGTCTATGAACACAGTGCACCAAGGAGAATGCACAGCCAATATACACCAAACGCTGCCTATGCACCCACATCAAACTGTTCCTTTCATCATAGTCATCCACTTCTGTGAGTTCAATTCAATGATGGTTCTAGGTTCAACACAGCTGATCTTGAAGGGCCCACATTACTCTATTTTCTGATCTATGTAATAATGTTGAATCTTCATCAAAAACATGTCTGGAGTTGTGTTTTGTTTCATTTACAAGTTTAACACACAAACCCTGTGTATTTGTTTCTCAGTTAAATCTTCCTTTCCACCTAGTGATGTCATTGTCATAACGACGGGCAGGAGAGACCAAAGAGACAGAACTCAGGGAAAAGTTTAACAATGTTTGACAGTTTTAAATGTGCAAATGAAGGTAGATCGATCAGGGAGTTGAGAGTGGGGTGTTTGCTGTGGTCCAGGAGTAGAGCGAGAGCAGTGAGGTCTGAGACGAGGTCAACAGTACCGGTAGAGATGAGCTGGGTCAGAAGAGGTGAGATTGGTACCGGTCATGGAGAGCAGGGTCGGAGACAGAGGAGCTGCGTGGGTCCAGGGAGCAGGATCTGACGAGGAGGAAAAATATCCAACTTAGAATGAGTCAAAAAGAGCAAAACCATGAAACTGAGCCAAACAGAGTTGTACCACATGGATATGCAGACAATCTGGAGCTGAGTGTCAGGTCCTGGCTCCCTTTGTCCTCCCCAGGTGTAGCTTGATTGCTGATAAGGTGCAGGTGTGCAAGGGAGGAACCCGAATCCAGCTCCAGGCTCAGATACAGAAGGAAGGGGGGAAACAGTGCCAAAAAGGCAGGACAGACTGGGATCATGACAGTCATATGGTAATACATTTTCAACTTTGTATTTAAACTCCATACACCTTTACTAGAACCATCTGGATAATTTCAGCCATGAAATTGCAAACCTCTATGAACAAAGGTAAATATAGCTGTTAACTTGAAAAGTACCACTGCATGACATCACAAGGTGGTATAGAGCATTTTGAGCTTTGGAGATGTAAGCAGACTAATAATAAATTGTTACTCAAACATGTGTGAATGAAACAAGGTTTTGAGGTCCTTTTCACACTGCCACTAGTTATGATGATGCAAAAAAGCATTCACTCTGAGAGCGCTGCGCTTGGGCCTGTATGAAACAGTCACATTCTGATTTGCATCACACGTCCATGCCAAGCACGCTGGAAACAGTAAGTACCGGAGAGGCTCCATTCCCACTCGTGAGTGGGGTGAGTGTGGTGTGAACACGGTCGACCTCAAGCCTCCTCAGCAGTCTGCTATGACAGTAAAAGTGTTGGAACTGGGCAAAAAAACATCATTCAGATCACATTTGTATGAATGGACCCTGCAGAGCTGCTGTTTGTTTGACATGTTTGTCTAACGTTGCAGTTTGGATCAATTTAATATCAGCAACAGCATCCCTCCTGCGTCTGACTGTACAGATGAGTCTTGTTCTGTCTGTATAGATGAGCCTCAGTCTGCGTGTGTCGTTCCAAAAGCATTTTTTTCTCCTTCTCCACCACTGTGTACAGTTCTCACAGTGTATGTATATTCACGGGGCTCTGTCCATTTGAAGCTCGTTGTCATAGAAATAAGTTCTTTGATCAGCTGATGGACTCTCACATGGCTCATGGTGCGTGTTTAGAATGATGTGTAGTGTATGTGAACAAGACCGACCAAAAGTAAAGTAAACAAAACTAAATCTAGTGCACACTAAGGTCGCTCCACAGAGTCACTAACATGTGTGAAAACCTAACGTGCTTAAAGTTCACAAGAGTAAAAATTTTGCATGATATAGGGCCTTTAAATTCTTTGCAGCAGCACAAACTTATTCTTCACTGTCCCAAACACATTCCTAACATCCTATTATTATCAGTGATGTGTTTATAAGCGTGTTTCATACTTTCAGGGTGAAGTTTTGCAGTCACAGTAATGCAAACAATCATTACCATGCTAACTGCGCACTTTCTGATTTTTTGGAGTATAAAAATGCTTTATAATTGGATACAGACAGCACACTGCGGTCTCATTTTGCTACTTATCTGTAGTAGGACAAAACGTGTTTTCCTCAGCATGGACACAAATGGGTACAGCTCCTTTAAGACTAGATGTCTGTATGTCTGTGCATTAAAGGGCTTGTACCTAATTTTTTAACCGTGAGTGAACACATGTTTTAGTTTGAACTTTTAGCCCCGCCCACTTACTTCATTCTTAGATATTGCACCATGTCACAAAAAGAACTGTCTGAGATAGTGTCAGGCAGTAGTTTCCACAGTTTCCATCATTTCTACTGCACCATGACACAGAATCAAGTGCCTGACATAAGGTAGGGCAGTTGTTTCCTATGATTCTTAGTGAATAATGTCCTTGTTTGGTTGAAAAAAGTGACTCTGTTGGTTGTCTCTATGTCAATAGTTATTCAACAAAACGCTCTGACAAATGTAATGCTATGTCTTTAGGTCTGTTTCCTTCCTCAATTTTCTGCATTAATAATACACTGCATAATATAATTGCCATTTAAATTGAAACTAAACAACACTACATCCACTTTTTTCACTATTAAACACTGTATATTCTGTTTTAATAGCATTGTTTACTGTTCCTAGTCAGTTTCTTATGGCAATTTTGATGCAATTTTGGTGCAAATTAGGTCTATTTTGCTTTCTGGTCAAAAACGTTTAAGTCTAAGTGTGTGCTACATTTCAAATAGAGCTGCTAAACCGGGGACTACCTGGAGGACTAAAGTGGAGGTCCTAACGGGGTATTCGCACTTAAACTCAAGCAGCCAAGTGTTTGTAATCAGAAAGTGGTTGTAATCAGGGCAGTCTTGCATGATGACCAACTACTGTCATTTGCAGAGGTCAGTGATGGCAGCACAAGCCAGCATTTTATTTATTTATTTATTTTTACCAGAAACCAGCTAATTTACCTAGTTTCTGCTAAAGCTTCCAAAAAAAAAAAAAAGACTATGAGCAGTAGATAATGGTATTAAAACATCATATACAGTTTAGTATCGAAAGAAGTGTAGTGTTCAGCTCCACTTTAATCCCACTTCAACCCAATCATGTACAGACTCTTTAAAGCACTGGACCAGGCCTCCAGACGACATCACAGAGAAGAACTGATGGTAATGCAACAGACAAGACAATCCAAAAAACTTTCACTTTTCTATTGTGAGTGACAGGCCTTGAAATATTCCGTTCTTTGTTGTGTTTACACAGGAGCGTGGTTGAGAGGCTGCTCATGTTTTATTTTGAAGATCCTCATTGACATGTGTTCCATGTCGACCTCCTGCTGCCTGTTTTGTCTTTTCATCTTCAGTCATGCCCGTGTGGTATCTCTCAAAGAGAGAATCCTTCTGTATATGCTAATTGTGTACATTGTTCTTTGTTATACTTTTGGTAGTGAAAGTGCAGATGTTTCTAATTATGACTGGGTTTGGTGGAATAGTAAGCAGGGAAAATATTCATCTTAATTTTAAATCAGTTTAGCAGAAGTTTGCAAAAAAACAAGTGGAAAAGAAAAAGTTGGAAACTACAGAATACCTCCCCCTGTATGTCATCAATTCTATCCAAAATGCAAGGACAATTTATGTGCAAGAAAGGCATTTTTCTAGTAAAAACATTGATTTACAAAAGTGTTATCATTTATTTTCAATTGTCAAATCACTGTTGTGTAATTTAGACATGTTTTGACCCTTGTTAACATTACAGTGGAGCAAAAGTATTTAGTCAGCCCACCAATAGTTCAAATTCTCCCACTTGAGAGGCCTGTAATTTTCATCACAGGTTTACTTCAACTATGAGAGACAGAATGGGGGGGAAAGAATCCAGGAAATCACATTGTAGGATTTTTAAAGAATTTCTTTGCAAATTATGGTGGAAAATAAGTATGTGGTCAATAACAAAAGTTCATCTCAGTACTTTGTTATGTACCCTTGACAGAGGTCAAATGTTTTCTGTAAGTCTCGACAAGGTTTTCACACATTGTTGCTGGTAGTTTGGCCCATTCCTCCTGCAGATCTCCTCTAGAGCAGTGATGTTTTGGGGCTGTCGCTGGGCAACATGAACTTTCAACTCCCTCCATAGATTTTTTTATGGGGTTGAGATCTGGAGACTGGCTAGGCCACTCCAGGACCTTGAAATGCTTCTTACGAAGCCACTCCTTCGGTGCTCGGGTGGTGTGTTTGGGATCATTGTCATGCTGAAAGACCCAGCCACGATTCATCTTTAATGCCCTTGCTGATGGAAGGAGGTTTTCATATGACATTCTCCCGGTCCTCTTCTGGATTATCCAGATGCTCTCTAGCAAACTTCAAATGGGCCTGGACATGTCCTGGCTTAAGCATGTCTAGCACTGCAGGATTTGAGTCCCTGGCGGTGTAGTGTGTTACTGATGGTACCTTTGTTACTTTGGTCCCAACTCAGTACATTCACTAGGTCCCCCCGTGTGGTTCTGGGATTTTTACTCACTGTTCTTGTGATCATTTTGACCCCACGGGGTGAGATCTTGTGTGGGGCCCCAGATCAAGGAAGATTATCAGTGGTTGTATGTCTTCCATTTTCTAATAATTACTCCCACAGTTGATTTCTTCACACAAGCTATTGCAGATTGAGTCTTCAGCCTGGTGCAGGTGTACAGCTTTGTTTGTGGTGTCCTTTGACAGCTCTTTGGTCTTGGCCATAGTGGAGTCTGGAGTCTCACTGTTTGAGGTTGTGGACAGGTGTCTTTTAATCAGAATCAGAAGAAGTTTTATTGCCATTGTCAGTGAGCACAGCTCACAGACTAGGAACTTACTCCGGTGATAAAGTGCACATAAAAACACACTGAATAAATAGATAGATAGACCTTTATTGTCCCCAAGGGGAAATTTGTTTCCACAACTCCGTTAATACAACAGAAAAACATTGCAACATTGACCACACACAAGACAAGACAGACAGCACACAGTAAAGAATATTACATATTATTGAGAGCAGCAATGGCAGAGGGGACAAAACTTTTGCTAAAGCGTGCCCGCTTCCACCTAAGTGTTCTGTATCTGCGGCCTGAGGGCAACAGAGAAAAGTGAGTGTGGAGCGGGTGGTCCGAGTCCCTGCTGACTGTGCGAGCCATGCGTGTAACAGCCTTGTTGTTAAGGAGGGAGAGGTCTGGAGTTGGCAAACAGATGATTTTGGATGCTGTGTGTGTGACCTTAGTGAGCTTATTTCTGTTTGTAATGGAGAGCATGTTAAAGTAACAGGGAGAGCAGTAGAGAAGAATGGGCTGAATGATGCTAGTGTACAACAGTAACAGAAGACGTGAGCTGACAGAGAGGGCATGGAGCTTACGGAGGATGTGGAGTCTTTGTTGAGAGCGTTTATGGATGTCTGTGACATGTTGTTCAAAAGTAAGTTATTGTCCAAAGTGAGTCCAAGGTACTTGAAGTGATTAACACGTTCCACTGTCTTGTCATGTATGATGATGGGAGCCAGGTCTGGGATATTTGTCTGAGTGTAGATGAGTAAGTCCTTGTTTTTTCCACATTCAGCTCCAGACTGTTGTTGGAGCACCACCTGATGAAGTGAGTGACAGACTGGTGATAAGAAATAATAGAGTTATTGTCCGTAAGCAGGGCCAGGATGGCAACAGTCATTGGTATAGAGGGTGTAGAGAAAGGGGCAGAGCACACACCCCTGAGGTGCACCGGTGTTGGTGATTATGGTGGATGATGTGATTGAGCCCACTCTGACAGCCTGTGGTCTATTACTGAGGAAATTGTAAATCCAGTGAATGAGATGTGGAGACAGGTTGAGCAAAATGGAGTTTTTCAATCATGCAGTGCCGTTGTATTGTATTGAAGGCTGAGCTGAAGTCAATAAATAGGATAGATGCAAAGGAGCCAGGTGTTTCCAGATGTTGTAGAAGTGGGTGGAGAAGACATGCCAGGCCGTCCTCTGTCCACCGCCTGGCCCTGTAAGCAAACTGGTAAGGATCCAGCAGTGGTCTGACTGCTGGGAGAATGGACTGAAGAACCAGCTTTTCCAAGCACTTCATTATGATAGAAGTGAGTGCTAATGGTCGGTAGTAGTTTGGCTCAGATGGATGGGGCTTCTTGGGAAACCGGAATTATTGTAGAAGTTTTCCAGGCTGTAGGAATGTAAGCCGTCCTGATGGAGTGCCAGAAGATAGAAAAGATGATAGGGGCCATTTCCATGGCACACAGTTTCAGCACCCTCGCCGGAATGCCATCTGGACATACAAATAATGGAAATACAAATGAGGGCATGCACAAAGTTAAAAAAGGGCAATTTATACTGATAACGAGTTCAAACAGGTTACAGGTCTGTGAGAGACACAAATCTTGCTTGTTTGTAGGTGACCAAATACTTATTTTACAGAAAAATGTATCCATTAATACATTAAAAATCATACAATGTGATTTCCTGGATTCTTTCCCCCCCATTCTGTCTCTCATAGTTGAAGTGACCCTGTGATCAAAATTACAGGCCTCTCTCATCTTTTTAGATTGGAGAACTTGCACAATTGGTGGCTGAATAAATACATTTTTGCCACACTGTATGGTTGCTAGTTAACATGCCTCTATATATGTGATATGTTCAGTCACAATCAGCAAGTAAAATTATAAACTTCACCAAAATGGCAAAACTAGAAAAGACCAGGCAAGATTTTTAGTAAAATCTAAAACAATATGTATGTTAAATTTGTCATCTAACCTGTCATATGCATTTTAAAGAGGGGGTATTATGCAAAAAGATGTTTTTGGTTTTTTAAAAGATTTTTACCATGTTATAACTTTGTTCCCTCATCCAAAACATGCCTGTGAAGTGTTTTTAGATGTCATCCACGCATGTTTGAGAATGTAGCAATCTCTCCGGGCCCTATCCAAACCCTCCTTATAGTTAGCAGTACGATTCTGCCAATGCTCCGTCCACAAGCCTACGCCACCCATGCTCCCACACGACAATTCTCTATAAATATACTAAAGCATGATACAAAACTGTACAACACAACTCGGGCAATGTGCAGTAGTTTAATTAGCTGATTGTGTTGTGATAGAGCTCTGGAAGGGAGAGAACTCGGAGAAGAGCATGGAGAGCAAAGGAAGGAAGGACTTAGAGCAGTGGTCGGCAACGTGCGGCCCGCGGGAAAATGTTGGCCCTTTGCCAATTTTTTTTGGCCCGCCAGAGGATTTTGGACTTTTTTCTGGCATTGATTCTTTAATACCAAGTTGTGTGGGCACTGCTACGGGCATTCCACTGCCCATGATGTGCATGCAACACAACATTTAAAGCAAACAATGAACTGGTGTGTACATACACCTTCACCAGTCAAAATCGTGGCTAACTGTTTTTGGACATCTGGTGAGGCAAGCGTGTAGACTGCGAACTGCTCAAGGAATGTGCACCAGTTACGCTATAGCCACAGTGTTGGGAATAACGGAGTTAAACTATAAAGGCGTTACTAACGCCGTCGTTTTTTCACTAACGGAGTAATCTAACTCATTACTTTTCCCAGCATCCCAACGCCGTTACTAACAATAAAATGTGGCGCGTTACTATTACTTCAGTTCACTCTGCTCTTCATCAGAGCGTCTCTCAGCCGAGGAGCTGCAGCGCTGTTGTGTTTCTTTGGTGGTGAAAGAGGAGGCTCGGGGTGAGAGGCTTGTTTGAGATGAGCGAGGCGGGCGCAGATAATATCGTGAGAGCGAGGCCGACGCAGGCCGTGTCTGAATTAACCAACGTGCCTTAAATGCGCCGCTCGACGGGGCATTTAAGTCGGGCGGTGCTTCGACCCACACTTCGAGCAGTACATGGAACAGTGCATTTGGGACACGGCCGCAATTTCTGAGCAAGGAGAGCGCAGCAGCTCTCCAGCGACTGCGGCTGCCTGCATGGACTACAAACGCTTAATGCATGATGGGAAATGGTGTCCTGTCACACGTGCATTGACAGCGGGTCCGAGTTGCCCTGACGCAGATGCCTCCCCCTGCAACTTTACACAAACTACTGCCACATATTTGATATCGACATGTTTTAAATGTGACTGAAAGTGTCCAGGCTTTTTTGTCCTTTTGATAGCGACATTGCTCTCTTGCTAGTGTATGTTTTGCTAAGACTTTGTAACCCGCGAAATCTGTCGTAGGGGAGAAGGGGGTGGGGGTTGTTTCTTGTAATTTATATTATTTAAACGTATATTTATTTTTAGGTGACTTAAAATGCATGTAATTCATATATAAAAATATAAATATATAATATAAATATACGTAAGCCATATTTAGCCATCCATCTGGCCCGCCACCTGTGGGCGCTGAAAAAAAATTGGCCCGAAGCCAAGCGAAGTTGCCGACCCCTGACTTAGAGCATCAAAAACAAAAGTGTTACTCTAAAACATGTTAATACATTGTTTTCAGTGAATATAGCATTTTCAAAACAATAAAAGGTAACATGGTATATATATTATTTGTTAGCAGTTAATACCCTATAGAAGTATAATACCCCCTCCTAATCAATTTAGCTAAATCAATTGTATATGCATGTTTAAAATGATATGTTAACATGGTGTAACCAGATCGTGAGCGATAGTTCTGAGGTTTCTTATTGTTAATGTGCCTGTGAATGCATCCCCAGTACATATTCCCTATTGAATTGTGTTCTGGACAAAATAGCAGTGGAGCTCATACATTATGATACATAAAAACACACATCGAAGTGTTCTCCTATAGCTGAACTTCCTATAGCTGAACTCCCATCACCCACCCCGACTCCCACTCCTATTATTCATTTTCATTCATTGTGTTCGTCCTGAATAGGGAACAAGAAGGAACTGCTCTCTTCTAGGAGGACTCTTCACAGGTTATTGTGGCGAGCAATATGGCAAAATACTGCTGTTTATACTGTTTCCTCTTCTGGGTATTCTTGAAGAGATCTTTGAGGCCAAATAACTTTCTCCATCCACACAATGTCAAGCATCTTTCTAGTCCACATCTCAAATGTTCTCTCAAATGATCAAAAGATTTGGATCCCATGAAAGAGCTAAAAGTTCCATCACTATTTCATTGGCTGATTTGGGGTTGTACAACTCCATCCATTTTCTTCCACTTTATCTATGTGTCATAATTTTCAGGCAGGTGAGAAGAGACAAAAGTCCTGGAAACAGGGTCCGAGGTCCACGAGGGGCGAGGAGCAGGGCGAGGGGCAGGGCGAGGAGCAGAAAAGACGAGGCAGTCCCTGGACGGAGGACTGTGTCCAGCGGAGCTGCATCGGTCCAGATGAGGGGAAGGAGACATGACGAGGTCCCTGGACGGAAGCCAGTATCAGTGGAGCTGCAACAGTCCTTAATCTCCCAACGGAGGGCTCCTACAACACAAGAAGGTGGGGTGATGGGTTCTGGAGTGGTGGAGGTCTCCTCCTGAGTGAACTGGCAGGACGGAGCGTCCTGCTTCATGTTGTGGGACCCCGGACGGTAAGCGAGAGAGGAGTTAGTGCCCCCTGCGAGAGACAGGGCTGATTGTAAGAAGTGGGCGTGACAAAAGGGACTCCACCCAGACAACCTCTCCCCGACCCAGTCAATGACTGTGTAATGGGCCCATAACCAAGGGTAGCCCAGGACAAGTGGAGAGGAAGGGGTGGAGATAACGTGGAAACGTCGGGTCTCGTGGTGATCTCCGGATAAAACAAGGGTGACAGGTTCTGTGATGTGCGTAATTCGGGCTAAAAGTCGTCCATTCAGAATAAGTGCAGTAAGGGGATGTTCAAGTGGTTCCAGTCCAATCCCCAACTGCTCCGCCATCCACTGATCAATAAAATCCTCCTCAGCTCCCGAGTCGATGAGGGCTAGGACAGGTAAAGTATCCGAGTGAAAGCACAGCGTAGCATCAAGCTGAAATTGATTGTTCCTCTCTGGGTTATGAGGCTGACCCACCAGTACTCCCAGTGCTACTGGTGGGCGCCCCCCTCTTGGCCGAACCGGGCAGGTGGCAAGGAAATGTCCCCGTTTGCCGCAGTACAGACATTCCCTTGCCTGGCGACGTTCCCCGGCAGACAAGCACGCTCGACCCAACTGCATAGGCTCCTCGGAGGGCGGGGAAGATGAGCATACCTTGGTCCGAGCAGGCGAATGGTGTCCCTCTCTCTGGCGCATCTGCAGGCGGTTATCAATCCGGTTCGTCAACGAGATAAGAGACCTCAAATCGGGTGGCTTGTCCCGGGAAAGCAGCTTGTCTTTTAATTGGTCATTAAGTCCCTTTAAAAAGACGGCCGTAGCGCACTATCGGTCCAGTCCACCTCCACAGCCAATGTCCAAAGCTCAATAGTATAGTCTGCTACAGACTGGGATCTCTGGGCGAGGCTTAACAGGCGGGAGGCTGCGTCCGCCTGGTAGTGCGGATGATCAAAAACCAGTTTAAAAGCAGACACAAAGTCATTAAAGTTCATATGGCCCAGAACAGTGTTAGGAAATCTTGCCTCTGCCCACTGGAGTGCCCTCCCCCTGAGTAGTCCGCAAATGTACCGTGTCTTGGTGGCATCTGAAGTGAAACAGGTTGGGCATTGCTGGAACATGGACATACACTGAAACAGAAAGCCCCGACAAAGGCTGGGCTGACTTGAGTAGGGGTCTGGATCCGTGCCCCTCGACTCCGGAGGATACGGCGGTGCAGTGTTCCCGATTGTGGCAGCGGCGGCGACGGAAGCCAAGGGCGGGGCAGCGAGCGGCGCGGCGACTTGATTAGTGAGCTGGGACACCTGGGACAGATGCCCAGATGTCCTTCTCCACAAACACTTCCTACAGCTCTTCCGAGGGGATCCCAGGGTGTTCTCAGGCCAGTTAAGAGACATGTCCCAAGCATGTCCCACCAGGAGAGGCCACAGTGGGACATGCCTGAAACTCCCCCCAGGGAGGCATCCGTTAGAGATGCCCGAGCCAAGTCAGATATATGGAGGAACAGCAGCTCTACTCTGAGCTCCTGACTAAACCACCCTGTCTCTAAGAAAATGCTCAAGCACCCTGCAGAGAAAACTCCATCTTGTTTTTTCAGCCATTACCCAAAGCACCATACGTGAAGGTAGGAGTGAAGACTGATGGTAAATTGAGAGCTTTGCCTGTGGGACTGACCAGTAAATAACTGTGTACTATCCTCATCTTTTGGACTGTTTGGGTGACATGCATATGTGGTGTAGGAAGGTTGTTGTGTAGGTGCCTTCTGGATTTTGGGTTAGGGTTTGACTATTATAAAGCCATATAGAGTGGAGAAAACATCAGATATTCAGAACATCTCTTTCTATGCCTCCATCAATGTAGTTTCTTCTTTGTCTGCTGGGAGAGTGAATACGGCTTTCCATCTCGTCATCTGTATTCCTCATGCTGGTATGTTGAGTATACCTAATCTTTTCCCTTGGTTGTTTTCTTATATAACTATTTTGTTTGTATCTGTTATGTGAAATGTTTGATCAGTAAATCAGACTTTGTTGTTCTTGTCTTGTGGTGACCTTGGTTCCAAGTGGGTCTGAACAGAGGTAGTGGTCACACATGCCCTTGAGAGCTGAGCAGAAGAGGAGGTAAGAAGGGAATAGTCATTTCTGCTTTTGATTCAGAAAGAAGCATCATGTAAAAGTGAGGTGTGGGGTTTCTCAAAGAATCTACAGCACATGGAGTTATTGGAGTGCTGGGAATGCATTGTACAGAGCAGTGTATTGAAAGATGGATTATTCAAAAGTATAGTTTAAATGCTTTTTTTAGTTTAAGTGCAACAAGACTTTTTGTACTTACTAAACAAGGAGTATGTTTACTTAATTTTTGTATTTTTAAATTACCTCGATATTACCTATTACAGTTCAGATTAAAAGGGGAAGGGAAATTTGTCCTTTGCATTTGACCTATCGAGAGCAGTGACTGCCACAATGGGAAGAAATCTTGGCTGGAGGATTTTACCTATGCTGCATATTTTGTGTTGATGGGTGGAGGACTCTGACCTTGCACAGCAAGATAGATTGTCACAATATTTGTGAGTTCACACACTCATGAGAATCCATCTTGGCGTGTCCCCACTGCTGCGATAGGGCGCGACACGGGGTTGGTGGACTATACAATACAACTTTCTTCACCAAATATAGCAGAAGACATTTCAGAGGAAACACTTAGATCGAATGGCCCATCTCATCACTGACGAATCAACAAAGTGAAGGAAGAGGCTTTCCTGCTGTGTGTCCAGACTTCACGTGGCTCCCCCTAGAGCAGGGGTCGGGAACGTATGGCTCGCGAGCCATGTATGGCTCTTTTGATAACTGCATACGGCTCGAAGATAAAACATAAAATATTATCACTTGTTGTAGCCCTTTAGCGTCGGATGCTATCGTCGCCGATAGACTCGCGGTCGCGGACTTTTTATTACCGTAACTCCACAACTAATTGTACTCCATGTAAATTCAAACGCCATCTCAAAGCAGAGGCACAAGGCTCTTTAGATATTTTACTGTCATTACGGTAATCTGCCTCTGTCGTCCCTCGAAGATGACGAATGAGAGCGCAGGAGCCGCGGGATTTTCTGTCTTTGTCCATTATTTTAATTGGATGATAATAACCTACGTTGGCCGTTGCTGGGTAAAAAGGTAAACGCCGCGTTTTTAATCAGTCTGATTCAAATTTTGCTTTCATGGCTCTCTGAGTCAAAAAGGTTCCCGACCCCTGCCCTAGAGGCTGCTGTGGTACTGCAGGACACACAGGACACAAAGGAGGGACATTTCTGTCCTAAGGGCTACTACACCCCTCAACTGCTCTGACACTGGATCTGATGGTACTATCTGTTGAGCTGCTCTGAGACTTGTCTTTGAGCTTTTTATTACTATTGTATTTTACTGCTCAATTTGCTTAGATTATCCCTTGGGGACAAATAACATGATTTTGATTGATCTCCAGGATGTTTGTAGCTGTGTTAGGTGGATAGGCTGAGTGGTATATCAGTCAAGTCGTAATTCCCTAGTACAGGTATTTCCCATGGAGATTCCCCCCAATTGTGGTCAGTGTGTAATAATGTCTCCAACGTGCTTCAGGAAAAGGACTGGCTTTATCTGTACACAAGATGAACTGAAATGATGAATACGTGAAATGAAGTCTGTGGAGGATGTCTGTGTAGTCCCTCAGTCGGCCACGTAGATCCATAGTAAAAGAAAATTAAATTCTGTCAACTGGATATAAGTATCGCCGCTCACCGAAGTAGCTTCTTCAGTTCTGGTCAGGATACTGGTGGGACACAGCCTTATATCTGTCTGAAGGGAGACGCTAACTACACTGAGACTAACACACCTCATATATTCAGGCCCTAATGGGTGATTTTGCACCTATTAGCATACTGGCTATCCCTATTGCTTTCTTTGTTTAGATTTATGTCTGAGAATGGACCTAACTAACTATGAATGCAATCAAAGTAAATGCGCTTTAAATCAATAATACAACACTGAAAGCAAGACAAGCACTGATGAGTATAGGCTCGAACCCCCTGTGTGCACCAGAGATTGCCATTTAGACTTAGAGAAATGTTACTTGTAAACAGTATAGCTACATATTGCAACAGCATCTTATTTCCAAATTCAAAACGCTCCTCTGTTCTTCAATGGAATTTACATGTCCAGAAAAAGGTCAGATATCTATACTAATCACATAAGTCATTAATAAGGTCAGATTTTTGTTTACATGCACAAAAGAAATCTGATCACCAAAAACACATCAAGATTTTTACCTTTGAAGACAAAGTAAAAATGAATTTTAAAATAACTGTAAAACATTTTTTTGCATACTTTTCCTTGTCAAAACATAAACAGGTGTGAATAATTACACAAAGCAGATGTAACTGTTTACAGGACATTTCAATTCATACTTTGCAGCTGATGTCATCAACATTCCCTGGGAGTTGAAGCTAACATGAGGCCCTGCTCTGTCTGAAGCTGTTACTCAAGTCACTCTGAGCTTTTTTTTAAAACTTAATTTGACCACAAAGATCTGGCTTATTTGGAACCATAGAAAGTGAGCTGATTTGCACTGTTAAACAAGTCCCTCTCAAGTAAGATTACAGTCAAAGCTAGTTTACATTTGCAGTTGAACATCTTAGTCAGTTAGTCATTCTCACCTTTTTGTTGAAAATCAAACATCGAAACAGGACCATGAACGCTCAGATTGAGCACAGGCTCCTGAAAATGTGGCGTTTTCAGACTATCTTAAAACATTGTGTTTGCTTATGTGTGTATTGTGTGTGCATTGTGTCACCATGGCAACAGAGGAAACATTCCCCCATAGAAATACACGTAGAACACCCCCAGCACGATGTCACGGCAAAGTATCAATAGGTCGAGTTATTGTTCCAGAGTTTGATGATGTCACAATCAGGTGGGTTGCACGGGCCTATAATGCTACTCTATTTTTACTGTTTTTGAAAGAAATATCCAAAATAGAAATCCACAAATGCTGAACCTTATTAATTGTTTAGGATTGGCTTCAAATATTTTCAACTGACAACAATCACGTCCTTTGAGATGAAAACTCGCACCATTTTCTGAAGCTACTGCAAAACAACATTCAATCCTGTTTATTTATACTGGCAGAGAAGATGTTGAAGTTTGTGGCGTTTCATGTGGATGGGCCCAGCAATGACGGAGACGTTAACCATAAAACAAGTCAACATATCCTCAATCTGACAGTTAAACAGCAAATTCCACCATAGAATCCTGACCTGTCTCCAACTCCATGTTAAACTATAGAGTCTATAATATTGTGATGTCACGTGAACACAATCTATGATCTAACTCCAGAAATAACACATGTGCTTGTAAACACTGAAGAAGAAATCCATATTAATACTTTTCAGTGACATCACGTTGGGGGTATTCTACGTGCATCTCTGTGGAGGAATGTTGAGCAGTTACCATGGACACAATGCACACGTTGGCAAACACTGTCAAAACGTTTTTAAATGATCTGAAAACCCAAATTTAAACAGCACATTTTCAGGAGCCTGTGTTCAGTACAAGTGTTCATGACATCACAAATCATTTCTCCTGTTGTAGTTCCAGCTATGTCAGTTCTTTAAAGTCTGACTTGAGTAACAGAGCATCAGACAGAGCAGTACCTACAGTTAGCATCACACTCTCAGAGAATGTTGATGATATCAGCCACAAAGTATGAATGGTCAGTGTATGTAACAGTTTTTCTCAAGGCAAAGACTCCCTCCACTCTGTCCACGATCTTTATGACAGTTGACCTCTGCTGAATGGACTGCTCTTTTCTCACACATCACTTTTCTTTCACACATCACACCTCATTATGGTTATGTCACAGACTGACTATTATGCGCAGTGTTTTTTCATTGCTTGCTTTTAGTTTTAAATATGTTTTATTGTCTGCATTGCTTTATATTTAAATTCTTATTTTTTATCACCTGGACCCTAGCCCAGAACAGACTGTTCCGTCTTTTTAACCAATAACCACACAGATTATTTTCTCCTGTGAGTATTGTTCACTACTGCTCTGGCAGGGTTATCCTAGCCATGTGAAACCATTACCAATGGTTTCACAGGATTCTAAAGTGATAATATGTAACTTTACTGAAGGTGGAAAGTAAACTGCATGATTCCATTAAAATAGATAGTTAAAACCATACCTCAGAACAGTTTTATGCCATACTGTAAAGATGATAACCAAAGGAACATTTCCATGGAGACAGGCAGGAGGAGGCCCCCCTCCAGGCCTAGTCTGGTTTATGGAGAAGCAATCCGCCCACAGTAAGGACACATGTTTTTTTTGTTGTTTTCAGTGCAAGAAAAACATCAAAAGTGCAAAAAAGTTTCATACTTTAAATAACGTTTGACTGCCCTGCCTACTCTGTGCGCCCAGACTAGACTCAGGCCCACATCAGGCCCGATTATTTTTATTTTTTATTTTTGTTTTATTATAATACATTATTATTATTTAAACTGATTTTGTTTTGGTCCTTTTTTTTAATCATTTTCACCCGCACTCACACCGCTTTATGGGCACAGAGCTCTGAGAGGAGTCCACAGGCACTACTGTGGATGGAGCTGTTTGCTCGGGAGGGAGATGGAAAGTAGGGGCTATGCGTGGGAAATTGGTTTCAATAAATAAGTTTAACGTTGAAGCAAAGCATCATCCATTTTACAGGACTGATTAGGGACAGTTCAGAAAACCAGAGAGTCTTTTGTCGCAGAAAACCAGAGTGTCTTTTGTCACAGTTATGTTGAACAGGCTGCAGCAAAACTGGAAAATGCAGAGCTGAGGCTAAAATTGTTGATGTATCAACAACAGGTGTATCATTTATGAGGCCTTCGTTGACTAAAAATCTTGGTTGACTAAAGACATGTTCTGCTAATTGATTAGTTGACTAAAAAGTGAGAGTGCAAAAGCTCTGAAAACTATTACGGATCTCTATTCATTTGTCTGTGTAATCCAGGCTGGCCAAGTATGATCCACTGTAAAAGAAAAATTCAAATCTGTCAACTGGACAAAAAGTTGTAGGAGCGAAGACATTTGGCTGCTTATCCAAGTTCTTGAGTTCTGGTCAGAATGCTAGTGGACGCTGCCTTAGATCTAGCTGACAGGAGGAGCTAACTGCACTGAAACTCAAACCACCTATTGTTTACGGTTTCTGTTTGTAGCCCAGGTCTAATGAGCTCCACTGTGTGTGAACTGAGCCTGGTGAAGATGGCATCTCAAAGTCACTAACCACTTTGAAGATGGTGAGCTACAGATCTACAGCCAAAGAAAAGAAATGGTTTGAGAGTTAAAAAGACAATCCATCTTTGAACAGGAATGGGAAGCTTGGACATTATTTATCTCCTATTTATAACTCCATCCCTCAGACCTAAATCTAAACAAGGAAAACTATAGGGCTGGTCAGTATGCTAACAGATGTGAGAGCGCCCATCAGAGGCCTGGATGATTATGATAAATATGACTGAGGCACAGTTCACTCTTAGTGTCATTAGACCTTGCCAGCAAACAGAAACTGTAAACAGGTGTGTTAGTTTCAGTGCAGCTGGCTCAGATAGATATAAGGCAGTGTCCAGCAGTAATCTGACCAGAACTGAAGAAGTGGCTTGGATGAGCAGAGACATCCTCACTCCTACAGCGTTTTATCCAGTTGACAGATTTCATTTTTTATATTACTATGTATTTGCCCCAAACTCCACTCACAAGAACTGCACAACTTTATGTAAAAACAACTATTTATGCAGAATAAACATAAATAACATCATATAAAGAATGTATTTGTATATAGACAGATCAAATCCTCAGCCAAGTCACTCGCTAACTTCTCCTTTCTGCTATTGTCCCATATAAATGCTTATAATCTAAATAAAATGATCAGACGACAAATAAAAAAATTGGTCAACTAGGACGCCATTGACCAATTAGTTGATTGAACTAATCATTTAATAAATGAGCAAAAATAAGAAAAATCTATTAGTACAATGCTGTAACATCTACAATTAGCATACACGCAAGACTACAAATGAAATCATTATTTCGGTGTCACATGTTTGAGACACTTCTTCCAAAGCACTGCTCTGAGCTCCTTACACCCCATTCACCAGAAGAGCACAGGCATCAAAACAAGACACACCATATGATTTCGGTCTATATGAGCACAAAACAAACATGCAAATCACTGGTATGAAGAGGAGTGGCATAATTCTGTCTTAAAAAGACAGGTTGGAATTAAATTATATCAATTTATATGTTGTTTATTTAAGCTATAGTGGAGTAAAATATGCATAGCCAGATGAA
This sequence comes from Periophthalmus modestus, assembly GCA_019594935.1. Taxonomy (NCBI): domain Eukaryota; kingdom Metazoa; phylum Chordata; class Actinopteri; order Gobiiformes; family Gobiidae; genus Periophthalmus; species Periophthalmus modestus. The sequence continues at coordinate 14,032,815 of JAIEZT010000019.1, read as the reverse complement.
CAAGACACCAGGTTGAAATGAATGTGTGGGTGACATTACCCGCACCAGGTGTTAGCAGTGCTACGGAGTGTTGTTTTTTTTTAATTTTCTCTCAGTGCATTTAATCTGACAAAACATTAGATAACAGTTGGCGTTATGAACATTGCAATGATTAAACTTTTGGTAATGTAGCAGTGCATACCTGATGCAGGCCCCAGGTGGCCCCTGACTCTAAAAGGACGCATCCTCTTTCATCATGAGCTCACACACTTCCAGGTTTTGCCATGTGATGCTACCCTTTGTTTACAGGTATGAAGCCAAAATTGCTTCTTGGAAAATACTCAATTATTCACTTAATTACTTTTTAAATTAACTTTATAATTAACTTTTAATTTACCCAATCTGCTGGTGCCGTAGACATTGAGAGTCCTGTGCCTCATGGCTGTTAAACCTTCCACTTAAAGATCCTGGATTACACAAAATGGATTCGTATGAGCTTAAAGCCATTTTATCAAAAACATACAGTTTTGAGTTTTGCTTCATTCACATGTTTGAGTAACCCTTTTGTCCTTGTTTGTTCTGTCTCCAATTTCCAAAGCTCTGTTCCACGTTGTGATGTCATAAAGCAGTAGTTTTCAAGTTAACTGCTCATTTTATCTAGTTCAGTAGAGATTTGTAATTCCAAGGCTGAAGGTGTATGGAGTTTAAAAACACAGTGGAGCACTGCCTGTATCACCACATGATGACATCGCGAGGTAGAACATTGTGTTTTATGAACTCAGCCTAAATATGCAGGATTTGTGTGTGAATGAACAATACAAAACTCCAGGTATGTATTTGATGAGGAAACATTATAACATAGATCAGAAAAAATTGCATAATATTTATATAATGCCATGGCCCGTGGGGTCGTTGTGCCTGTGGGAGGTGTGGTCTGTCTCGCTGCTCTCACTAGCACCAGTACTTCACTAGCACCCACTTCATTTAATAGATGATGAGGGCTGTGTTGGAGCCAGGTCTGTTTATTGCCTGTTGTCTGTTTATGATTGAACTGTTTTTGATTTATTGTACGTACTGAATGTTCTGACAAATGACTGTGAATTAGGTAGATTGTGGGAGAGCCTGGATTTACCTGTCGAACAATAATACTTTTTAAACTAAACTCATTAAAGGAAAACCTCCAGTAGAGTTGTTGATTTATTTCCTCACCACTTGCTATGCCAAACTTAAATCAGAGCCTGCTGCCATCAAATATGCCCATCTTTGGTGTGTGCTGTTTATCCTTGCGTGGTTTCCCCAATTATACAAAAAAGGAATTATCTACACAGCAAATCTGTGGGGTACAAAAAAGCAGAAAAGTAAAAAGATATAACTATTTAGGAGTTTATTCAATATGTTTTAGAGCACTTTCTGTTTTCCAGCATCCCTGCGTGGGATTCGATTTTGGGGTTAATTGAAGGAGAGCGTCCCCTTCTGATGCCCTGTGAGAGTAAGAATTATAGCGTGAATTTCTCTCTCAGAAAACGCAGCGAGGTCTTCATCACAAGGCTTGTAAAACTAATTATTTTGTAGTAAATTATATTATTTCTGCAGCAATTCTTGTGTAATCGAGCTACCATGCTAAAAACGTGACCATGACGTTGTAAAACTTGATAATGAACGCTGCTCGGCTTGTGCGGGCGTGTGCCGTGTAGCTATAGCCCTAAACACATTTTCTGCACCAATACCACGGAATGATCCACTTAGTGGCGGCGTGGCCCTCATTTGTGCTGGGGTTGGCGGGATCGGTGGAACTAGTGGACCCACGCCATAAGTGAGTGTGTTAAATTTTACGGACATTTTAACACTTTGCGGTGGCTTTAGCAGCAGAGTGGACAGAAGTGAATGTGTAGCCTATGGTTTAGTTAGATATGCTAGTGTCAAAATGTTTTCTACATTTATACGTAAACGTGTGGTTATGTAGAACATATATTAAAATACAGTTTGTTTCTAGCAGATAATGTCATTAGTACTTAAAGTGTCCTTTGGGGATAAGAAGAAATATCTTAAGTTGGAGCGCCTTCTCCTGTTTCATTCACGCTGGTGAGTACATGAATACACTATGTTAAAAGATCAACTTACTTAACGGTACAGTATTTTACATTATACTTGTGTTTTAGTTCATGAGAAGTTCCAGATAAATGAGAATACCTCACTGGAGGTCACAGATGAAGTGGAGTGGAAGTTGATGAGCATGTCTTTGCAGATCTGACTGTTAAAGAAATGGGATGCATCATTTCTGCAAGTAGGCCTACATGTACCTTAATATGATTGTTAAAGTATGTTTAGGTAGATCTGTCTTTGCTTTTTAAAATTAGTTTTTGATTTCAGTGCTTTTGGAGCCAGTGAATGTGTCTGCCTGCACAGGCCTAAATGCATTTGGTGATGCCCCAAACAGGTGGTAAGATAAGAAATGTAGTAACTGCCGATTTATCGATGTGTATTCATGGCATGTCATGCCTGATAGACTTAAGCATTTTAGAAGATGAGAATGATCAACAGCCATATCTCCTCACCCAGGGAACATCAAAAGCTCATGTTTCATCATTCTACATTGTTCTCGACAAAAAGCTGCTTCCCTGCTGGTCAAGCACACCTTTGGGGGCGTTTAACAAACTACTTAAATGTCATTTTGTCTTTTTCTTGAGGTATGATGACTCCCTGTCCAGCATGTACACCTTTTTACAGACAACAGTTTACAATATAGACATTGGCACAGCTGAAGAAACTGCCAAAGTACGGTCAGACACACTCCAACAAGATGTTTAGATATTACCTCAGCACTCTGTCACTGACTTAATGTTCTCAACCTATTTGGGATTTAGAAAACATCTCTCAAACATACATCCTGTGCAGGGCAGTGTTGCTTCTATTGAAGACACAGTTGAACATAACTATGTTGCTCAAACAAATGAAGAGCCAGAACTCAAAATAGGGAGCCTCCATTACCATGTCACAAGAAAGTCATGTGTGCTTCCATTATAGCTCAGCTCTTGGCAAGTGGTGTGCCAAATACATGTCCATCTAGAACAGCTGTTGAGTAGTTGTTAAAAAAAGTAGTCAACCCCTTTAGTCAAATTAATACAAATGCAAAATGGAAAAGATGTATATCAAAGATAAATGGAGTGTTGTGGTGCCTGTTGAGCTCAGCCCTAGAATAAGGCATGAAGCAAGATTAAATTAAAACAAAAACTGGAACATATGATCAACTTTCTGTTCATAACAAATTCATCTATATTCCAATTTTAAAAACACTAAAAAATTCTCAAGAATGAGAGAATTTGTGAGTTGTAAATAACAATTCAGTCAGATATGTATGCAAAATTTTGTGATGGAGGATACTTCAAAAGTCACCCACTTTTTTCAGTTCACAGGCCTGCCCTACAGATCCAGTTATATTATAATGAGTTTGAATCTCCAAATCCCCTTGGCTCAAAAAAAAGGTATTCATAAAATTGGCTGTTTGTACTTAATTTTAAGAAATCTTCCTCATAACGTGAATTTGGCTTTCATGAGTATCCATCCGGTGTCTTTGTTTCATGCCTAAGATGCAAAGAAATATGGGACTGATGAAATACTGAAACCTATGATTGATGATTTGAAGACACCTATACAGAGAACACTAGCACACGTTACAACTGATAGTCTGGGCATGCATAGCATTCTGGGATTCTTGGACTCATTTGGTGCTAATCATTTTTGTCGATTTCGCCTAATGGACAAAACACTAGCTCAAGACGTCTTTTGAGAGGATGAGCCA